>JAZHYW010026780.1:0-24910 GCA_037355805.1 Ixodes ricinus
GAAAATGTCTTTATTACAATAATAAAAAGGTGATTTACGCTCGCCGATCTTGACTTATGTCATCTTCTTTGAGCGAATGAGTTTATGTATTTTTTTTTAAATGAATTGTGTGAGTTGGGCCTCCTTCACGTATGTGAGGAGGGAATCGAGGATTGCCTTGCGATGCTCAGGGGATCCAGTGGGCAGGACCCATTCTTCTAGGTTATTCGGTCGCATTTGGTGTGGTAATGCCTCTAGGGCTTTCCGTCTTGTCTCTTCAGTGCGGGGACAGTCCCAGAAGACGTGGGTCTCCGAGGCGGTCTCCTCGCAGTATTCACAGAGGCTCTCGTTCCTGGGTTGGGTCGAGGGTCCTGCTTGTGAGTCCTGATGTTCTGTCTCGTGCTGTTTCGTTGCTAGTCTGCTTTTCTTGAAGATGGCTGTGCGTTTGGGAACCATTGCTGTATGTGTGCGTAATCTTCTAAGGCATACTTTCTCCCAACGGGTGTAGTTATCCGCTGGGAGGGGATGCGGGTCTTCTCGGAGGAGGCTCCCGAGCCGCTCGCGGCGTGCCTGTCGTTCGACAGCCTTGAGTGCCAAGGGGTCGACTTCTTCTTCTCCTTCCGGTTGGATTGGAGATCCAGTGGTCAATTTTTGTACGTCGTCGAAGTCAGTGCCTAGGCCGGGTAATTGATGAGGAGGGAGGGAGACCCGTGCGGCAGCGTCCGCGGCGTCGTTCCCGGGTATTTCCTGGTGTCCCGGGATCCACCTTATGGTTACTCGTCTTCCTTCGCTTCTGTATATGCGTGCAATTGCTTTGACGGTTTGCACCGTCTTGCTTCTGCTCGAGGGGTTACGATACTCCTCGAAAGCCTTCTTAGCGTCTGTGTAGATGTAGATTTTCTTGCGTGGGCTGAAAGCTGCGGTTTCGATGGCCAGCTGGATGGCCATTAATTCCGCTTGTTTTACTCCCGTTCTTGGTTTTAGTGTTCTTGTGACCGTGAAGTGGTCCCTGAATCTGTGTGCTGCGATGGCGACATGAGGCTCTACTTTTGATGCATCGGTGTAGTATATATCTGCCTCGGGGTCTTCAAGTAATTTTTGGAGGTCATAGTTGTGTTTCTTAGCTGCTGTTTTTCTTCTCCCCATTTGCTCTTTGCTTAAGTTTTGTGGTAAAGGCTTCGTGTCCACGACTGTCTCATCCTCCCACGGTGGCGGGGGGATCGAGATAGGTGTGTCCGGGCACTCAATATCTAATTTCATCAGGATGCTCCTGCCAGCTGTAGTCTTCTGCAGCCTAAGTACTTGGCTTATTTTATCTTCTTGAGCAATATCTCTGAGACAGTTCATTCCGGCGATTGTTTCCAGTTCTTCTATCTTGGTGCATTTCGGTAACCCGGTGACGACTCTCATCGCCATACGGTTAAGTACCTCTAGGCCCTTCCGTTGCTCACTGTTGAGGCGAAGGTAATTAATTCCGTAGGTGGTTTTTGATACTAACAGGGCTCTGACTAGTTTTTTTAGTGTGTGTTCTTGCGCTCCCCATGACTTGCTCGTAACAAATTTGATTTTCCCCAGTGTAGCTTTCCAGTGGTTCTTAATTCCACGATACCATTTGCTTGCTCTGCCATCCTCTTGAAAGGTTACTCCCAGGATTTTGACAGAGTCGGTTCTTTGTATGGGGGTGCCGTTGACATTTAGATGAATTTGGTCGCAGGTTCCGTTCTCTTTCCTGCCTCTCTTATTTGCTACGGTAACACAGTTTGTCTTCTCTGGGGACAGCCTCATTCCCACCCTTTGTAGGAAAGAGTGGATGGTGTCCAGGCCCTCTTGCAGGATCTCTTTTTGTTCTTCTACGTCTCGCTCGTTCGACCAGATAGTAATGTCGTCTGCATAGATTGAATGACCCAGACCTTCAACCTTCTCTAGTGCGAAGGCTAAGTCTGCCATCACCATGTTAAAAAGCATTGGTGATAAGACCGCTCCTTGTGGTACTCCGATTACGTTCTCCCTCTTTGGTCCATGTTCTTCCCCGACTACGACTTCGTACGTCCGGTCTTCTAAGAACGACTTTATAAATCGTAGACAGCGGCCTTTAAGGCCCCGGTTGATGGCGCCTTGGACCACTGCATCGTGAGGTACGGTATCGAATGCCTTTTTTATATCGACTGCAACTATTGTCCTTGGGTACATGTTCGGGGGTCTTGCCAGTATGTCCTTGTGTATTAGGGCGATACTGTCGACGGTTGCAAGGCCAGGCCGGAACCCCGTTTGTACCGAGGAAAAGGCCGGTTCTTCGCCGTCTGCTTGTTTCTTGTGTTCTAGCTGCCACGTTATCCTAGCCAGGATCATACGTTCGGTTATCTTACACAAATTAGAAGTCAGGGATATCGGTCGCAGGTTCTGTATCGAATCGGTTGGCTTGCCTGCTTTGGGGATAGGTATCACGGTGGAGTGTTTCCACCCCGCAGGTATCCTCCCGGTCTCCCATACTTCGTTGATGTACTGAAGTAACTGCTCTTTTCCCACTTCAGGTAAGTTGCGTAACGCGGCAACCGTGATATGGTCAGGGCCAGGTGTGGAGTTCTTGGCTGCGTGCAATGCTTCTAGTAGTTCTCCCATGTTGAACGGAGCATCCATGTCCATCTTATCATGGTACTCCGGTCTGTTTGCGGGGACGGCTTTGGGATTTTGTGGTTGTGGGAAGAAATAATCGCTCGCTATTTCAGCTAGCTTGCGCTCGGATATGCCCAATTTGAGTGCGAGGTTTTGGGCGGTGCATTTGGCCTTTTTCTTGCCCGTAAAGGCGCGAAAGGTCCGCCACATCTTCGTTGCTCCCCCTTGGTGTTAAAGCCGTCACAGTGTTTGCGCCACCGAGATCTCTTGAGCTGGTTGGTGTATCTCTTGGCTTTCGCCGTCGCCGCGTTGAATTTAATTCGGAATCGCCAGTCTTTTTTGTTCTTTCTGTAGTGTTGTTGGGCTTGAAGACGACTGGCCCAGAGGTTAAGCAGGTGAAGGTCTGGGTCGGGGTCGTCTGATTTAACTTGATAAATTTCGGTGGCACTTCGGAGGGCTTCCGTGATTCGGAGGCCTAGCTCGCCGTCGTTCGCGAGATCACTAAATGCTTTGCGGAACTTGTCCCATTTAATAAATTTGGACTGTCTCCTGGCGTCTGAGTGTCGTTCCGCCGTCAGTTCAATCTGGATGGGGAGATGGTCGCTGCCCATACTGTCGGGTAGGACGGTCCACCGCGCCCTGACGTTACTTGAAGCCCAAGTGAGGTCTGGTGAGGTGTCACTCTGTCTTGATGTTTGTCCGATGCGGGTGGGTATATGCGGGTCGTTGAGAAGTCTCAGAGTGGCAGTTTTTGCCTGTTCTGCTATGTTTTTTCCTCTTTTGTTGTTATATCGATAACCCCACATAGTGTTCTTGGCGTTGAAATCACCTGCCACGATGATTTCCTCATCGCATTTTCGTTCTTTGATTAAGGTTTGTAGCCAATTCATACTTTCGTCTTCCTTCTTCTGTGGTCTGATGTAGACCGAGGCTAGTATGAGTTTTCCCTTGGCGGTGTGTAGCCGTGCTGCTACAATTTCTTGGTGTTCGTCGCAAATATGCGTCGTGTCGATGTGCGAGTGTGGGACACTGTCCCTGACTAGAAGAGCAGTTGTCCCGTTAGGACTGTGTAGTCCGTTCTGTTGATTTAGGATTGTCGGTATCTGGTATGCTATGTACCCAGTAATGTTGATATTCTGAGTATTTACTTCTTGTAGTAATAGGGCAAGAGGAGCGTTCTTACCCGCTCTTTCGATTCTTAGTTTGAGTTCAGCTGTTTTGGAACGGATGCCGTTGCAGTTCCACTGAAGGATCCACGGAGGCCTTCGTTTCTTGTTGTAGCTTTTGCCTTTCGCATAGTTATGCTCTGGCATTGAAAGCCTTGATGAGTCCCGTCATGCCTTTAAATAGGTCGGTAATCTTTGCGTTCATGTCGGTCATCTTGTCTTCAAGAGATCGTAGTTTTTCATCTATTCGTTCTCTTTCTGCCTTGATGATGTGGGAAAAAGGGTCGTTCCCTTTTATTGGAGGTAAACTTGTGCCTCCTGCCGAAGTACCGGCCACTAACATTGTCCACGGCTTGCCCGACGCCCCGGGTGTTATCGTGTCGGCGTCACTAGTGTTTGGTAGCAGAGGCCACGAATTTTCAGCTTTGTTGAACTCTTCGATTTCGTGTTTTGTTTGTGACTTTTTCGCTCGCTGAAGGTTTTTGCCGGGCGGCGGGATTGCTCGTTTCGGGCATTTCTTGTCCATCGCTGTGTGAGGACCTTTGCAGTTGTAGCATTCCGGTGGCATTCCGCACTTATCGCCTTCTTTGTGTGCCCTTCCACATTCTCCGCAGCGGCGGATTTTGCTGGGGCAAATGTCAGCTTTGTGCCCAATCGCGTGGCAATTTAGGCACACCATCGGTCTTGGTCTGTACTCGTAGACCTTGCAGGTTACTCCGCAGTATCTGATGTACTGCGGTTTTGTGTTACCTTCGAACGTGAGGATGGCTGTGGACCTCATGGGTCCCACGATGTGTACTCCCAGAATGTTATGAGTCCTGCATTCGAGCTTTGGAAAAAAGTCACAGCATATCCACGTGGTGAATGATGATGAGTGGGCGAAGCTCCGGAGTGAATCGTCGGTAAACCAGCGATTCTTCCGTTAATTCGCCCACTCATCGCCATGTAAAGACGTGAGAAACACTGTGTGTGTGTGTATACAAACCACAATCTATCACACACACCACAGCTATGGCCGAACGAAACGTCTAGAGAAGTCTCGCTTAAACCGCGCGTCGGCACCTTCGGGCTGAGCTCGCCTGATGCGTTTTGCAGACGCCTCACGAGCTCTCGGCTGCATCGGGGTCTGCCTGCCGATACGCGCGCTTTCTTGCCGCTTCCCGTTCCCTGACGTTCTGCAGATCCTCTTGGCGCCGCTGCCGTGCCGCTTCGGCTTCCCGCTCTCGTACGGCCGGATCTTGGCGACGCTGCCGTGCCGCTTCGGCTTCCCACTCTCGTACGGCCGGATCTTGGCGGCGTCGCCGAGCAGACTGACGACGCGATTCGGCTTCCCGCTCTCGCACGGCCGGATCTTGGCGGCGTCGACGCGCAGCCTGACGACATGCTTCGGCCTCTCGCTCTCGCACGGCTGGATTCTGTCTGCGAGCGCGCGCTGCCGCCGCCTTGCGCGCTCTCCGCTCCGCAGCCTTGTCTACTGCCTCCATCCAGCTAAACTACGAGCAGCGCCAAGAGCGAGCAGCGCCATCTGTCATCTCTACATAAAGTTAATTCCGGAACACGCCATCTCTTGAGCCATTCATCTCTTGAGCCACGCCCCTGTCAGAATAAGGACGTCCCTGTCAACATTGATCACATGGCGTCACGGTGGAATAAACTGATATTCTTTATCTGTAGGTGTGGCCTTGAACATGAAACTTTACCACGCGCTGCTGTGTGAAAAGACAATACGTACTTTAGCTATAGGTTACCTCTTTAAAGATCGTGCAGGCAGTGTCATTTGGAATCTTTGATAACAGTAGACTTCCTGAAACATCCTGGAACACATGTCTTATCTTCTGTTACGGTTGAAAAAACGATACGGTGGCATCTCTGTTGTGATGGTCCTTCCTGCCGACCCTCCGCCACCGACGCATGGATTGGAGCCTTCAAGTTTCGCCCAGCATCATCCAAACAGAGACCTCGTGGATTGCGGCCTGATATTTTGCGGTCGCAGGTGCGAGCTCTCCGAGAAACAGCGCGCTCGGAGACGAGTCGCAGGTGTACGAAGTCTGGGTCGGCACAGCGAGGCCACGTCCGGCCTCCTTCCTGGGTTTCGAATCACCAGGGGAGCAGGTCACTGTAATGGTCGCGTAGGGCCACTATGAAAGGGGGAGAGAGACATGAAAGGCTACGATAAAGACAGCGCCTCGGAAGGCCTGTAAAGATACTTGGAAGGCTTACATTTCGTGGCGCGTGGGACGCGAGATGGTCGGTGGCCGGGGACCAAGCGGCCGCACCGGGGAAAGGAAAGACACGTCACGCCAGCTCGGAGTTTCAATCAAGACTGGTTCTATTTACAATGTGTACATCAAATTCCGGTGACAGCGCGTGCCGCTGTCACGCACGTGGCACGATCTCAAATGCAGCTGAAAACGCCATCTAGATTATTTACAGCACACTACATCTTCTCCTCCCTTAATAGAAAAATAAATGTTGGGTAATTTAGTAGGGAAGAAAAGAAAACAACTTACTCCTTAAAGAAAATACAGAGTTCACGCACACACAGAAATCCTACCAATCACGATAAGCAAAACATAACTATGCAGAGACAGAAGGGAATATAAGGACGAAAGGTGCAGTCATTATCTGGGACACTGCTCTTTGTCGAGAAACATTCAGTTAGACTGAAGCGTGTATAAAAAAAACACTAGACTTATAAAACAAAATTATGCATATGTGAATAACACTAAACGTCAAATGTTCTACTCGTAGTGGGACTGGGTGAACAAAAATCTAGCACATAGTCTCTCAATCGTGCCGGCAGACGTCTCTGCCGCCTTGGGCGATGATTGTCCGACGGAGATGCCTGGGGAGCCGTAGGGGTGGACGGCTCCGATCCATCACGATCACTTGCTGTTGGTGATGATTCTGGTGTCACGTCAAGACTCTCTCCAGAGCCCTCTGTTAAAGTAGTGGGCCACTGGAGGCTCGGAAAGTGTGGCGACCTCTGGTCCCACGGAGTTCAGGGACTCCGCCGAGACCGTTGCGGAGCTAGATGACGGCAGCTCGCTGCAATACCCGAGTCCCAGTTGGGATGAACTTGATGCGGTGCTCACTATTGCACCGCTCGAAGGAACGGAAGGTTCAGGACCCTCCTGGACAGCGACCCTGGGGGCCTCTTGGAAGACTGCAGCCGGGGCAGCCGGCGGGACTGGTGGCTGGCTGCTGGCTTGATTGCCTGGTACGGCGGCGCGGAAGGCCGCTTGGAAACCGGAATCAGGAACGGCACCGGGTACCACAGGGATGGTACTGGATACAGCAGGAACAGGAAGGGCACCGGGTACCGCCGGTACATGGGCAGCACCAGGCACCACAGCTACATGGCCAGGACCGGGTGCCGTAGAAGCATGGGCGGCAACAGGGTCCGTTGGGACAGGACCAGGGATCAGGGGCCGCAAAAACAGGACTGGCATCAGGTGCCGCATGGACAGGAACGGCAGCAGGGGCCGCAAAAACGGGAACGGCAGCAGGGGCCGCAAAAACGGGAACGGCAGCAGCATTCGAACCCACGCGGGCTTTGCCCGCGTGGGTTCAATCCCATCCTCGTCGCCAAAATGTAATGGTCGCGGAGGGCCACTATGAAAGGGTGGAGAGAGACATGAAAGGCTACGATAAGGACAGCGCCTCGGAAGGCCTGTAAAGATACTTGGAAGGCTTACATTTCGTGGCGCGTGGGACGCGAGATGGTCGGTGGCCGGGGACCAAGCGGCCGCACCGGGGAAAGGAAAGACACGTCACGCCAGCTCGGAGTTTCAATCAAGACTGGTTCTATTTACAATGTGTACATCAAATTCCGGTGACAGCGCGTGCCGCTGTCACGCACGTGGCACGATCTCAAATGCAGCTGAAAACGCCATCTAGATTATTTACAGCACACTACAGTCACGTTCACGTCGGCTGATGACGTACCCTTGAGCCGTGCAATATTACGGGCGCAGCCGCTGACGCATTAGAATATGTGTTGAACTTCACTGCGTGATGATCCTACTATTTCAAGTCAACCACCGCCAGGCTCGTGCTGCAACGGGCTGTGACTCAGCTTTGCCGGCTGGGTGTATTGCGTACGCTAAGGCAAGAGAGACGGTTAACAGCGGGCTTTGGATGCCAGCAAACAATGACTCCAGAAATCCGCACCTAAGGACCTGCGGCAGAAGATGCTCTGACTCCACTCCTGGCACGCCACCTGGTTCCGAGTCCCCGACTACGCAACACTTCTCGGAAGAGAGAAGAGGACGCATAGAAAAATAGTGTGGAGAGTCGGAAAGAACCTTGGTGAGCACAGTAACAATGCCCCAGCAACTCCTTAACCCTGGCGTTCTCAAAACAAAAAAAAAAATGCATTGTTACTTGTATTTTTTTTTTTCGGAGGAGGGGGAAGGAAGTATTTCTCAAGAAATGTAACGAAATACATTTCATCCTGATTGTATCGCGATACAAAGAAACATTCAAAATGTATTTCGATACAGGAATACAGATACTGGTGAAAAAAGTGTATCGCGATACAGAAATACAGATACGAAATGTATTTCTGAAATACTATCGCGATACATTTGTATCGCCATACTGCCCAACCCTGACACCAATCCTGTTTCCCCGCTAAATTTAGCGGATAAAGCTGACGTATAACCTATAACACGAATTCTAGTTCCCAGCTGACGAATGACCTATAACACCACACAGAAAACTGACATATGGCCTATAACACTCATTCAGGTTCCCAGCTAAATTTACTAGAAAAAGAAGTTCACGTGACCTATAACGAGTCATGTTTCCCGCTAAACTTAGCAGAGAAAATTAAGTCACGTGATAAACGCACCGTCGATTTTTCCGCAAACTTTAGCGGAGAAATTTATAAAAATATAAGTTCTTCACACCCCGAAACGACTTCTGAATGTCTTCTACATAAATGTGAACGGTCGTTTCTTAGATACATGCGTTTCATGCTCTCTAGGACTTTGGAGCAAAGTTCGCCGGCAAATTTTCTCTACCCTTTTCTAAGTTCTATTTTGCTGTCAGCTACATCTGAGTTGTAACCCTCGGAGCTTGCGAAGCGCTAGAAACAAGGCCGCGCATTGTTCACGCATGTTGACTTGACATCTTCTTTTCCGAGCGAGTTCAACATTTAGCCCAGCGTTGAGTTGGGCGAGTTGGTTTCGCATCTTAAAAGTGTAAGATAGCGCAAAATGACACGGACAGAGAAGATGTAACACACGGAAAGCTGACTTTCAACTGTTTAATTTCTGAATAAAGACGCCTGCCGTCGTGCCCACATACATCTAATAAAATTACATAAAGTACGTCACGTCATGTGAACTGACCATTGTGTCTAAAACTGTTGATTAACTGAAGTTCACGTCAGTGAACTTGCGTACTGAGATTCTGGCTAAGTATCGTCAATAGATGACTAGGGAGATCGTGGAAGCATTTTTATTTTTAAGTGCAAAGTTAGGTGTGTCAGCTTTCCCTCTATTTGTTTATTTGACTGTGAACTTGCGTTCATCAGCAGTTTTAAAAACAATGCTGAGTCGATATGATGTGACGTACATTATGTAATTTGATTGGGTCTATGTAAGCACGACAGTGGGCGTTTTTTTTTCAGAAAATAAACAGTTGAAAGTCAGCACTCTGTGTCTGTACATCTTCCCTGACCGTGTCTTTTTGCGCTGTTTTACCCTTTTAAAAAAAATAGCCATTTCCGTCAGCGGCTGCTAGGTTCGGTTGCAGCTTGGGAAACGCAGCTCACTTTCAAGAAAGTACAAACAACACCGTTCTACTGTCAGAGGAGAACTCTCTTGTTATGGAAAAAGAAATACCGAAAACGCGCGAACCGACACTAAGGTATGGCCCTACAGAAGAAAAATAATATAGGCACCTATGCAACCTGCATATTACCCTATGAAAACCTTTATTTATTTATTTATTTGAACTTGAACGTTAAGTGGTTTAGTCAGAGGGCTTTGCATTTTTAAGGGATTCAAGACAATCTCCCATAGTTTATACACGTAATATACACCCAAAACGCAGAAAATATTGTTGGCTGCTGTGCTATTTATTTCCTTAAATATTGCTAATTGTGCAATTATTCAAGACGAGTGGAAGACAACATTATACGTTTATGTACCATCGGACAGGCAAATCATGTTAGACAACCATGGCCGATATCAATATGACCTCTGAATGTTTCATTGAGAAAATGCATATAATATTATAATATGTCATAGGGTTCTTTCTAAAGGTTTCATGGGATATGGATTTTACTGTAGTACATGTTCTCTTAATAGGGTGATTATTCAAATTGTATACGTTTTGCCTTGTGCTCCGTTAAATTAATCTTTGCTTTCCTGAAGCTTTTTATGGAGTGAAAAACTCGGGTCTATACAGTTTTAATTATAATGTTGGTTGTAAAGAAGAAACAATTGTTGCACTTTTTTTTAATCGAAAATACAAAAAGTAACACGTTTTTAAGCAATCATAATTTAGAAAGCAAATTGTTTGAGTTTATAGTGACAGTGTTAAATGAGTATGTAATGAGATATTGAAACGCGCACCAGAACGTAAAAGGTAGATATCAATAACTAGGGAAACTCAGGAGCCAAAAAACGTTTTCAGTTAAATAACCAATGTTAGGAGAAAAGGAAACATTACAGGCAATTGGGATTTAAAAAAAACATAAAAACTTAACTTTTTTATATGTTAAGTTTAAATCAGGGACTCAAACCGTAGCCGTAACCGAAACCGAAAACCGTTTAGGAACGAAATGTTTTCAGTAACCGTAACCTGAACGATACCGTTATTTGAAATTTATAAAACCGTAATAGTAATCGTATCCGTAAATTATTTACCGGTAACCGGTTTTAACCGATATTAACCAAAAAATAAAAATATTTTTATAATGCCAATAAATACAAAGGTGCAAGCGAGCTGGACAAAAATGACAAAAATAATCCCTAGTGAAGGGATTATTCACCTAGTAGTGTTTAGAGATTTGTGTTTGTCCTTTGTCCCCCTTGTTCCCCTTTTCCAGGGATTATTTTCGTCATAAAAGTATTAGTTTTTCTCAAGTATGACCTGGAGGAGGGATTTTGAAATGTCGTGGCCACTTAATAGAGTACCGTTAGCGAGTGGTGCATCTGGTAATACATTTCCGTTCAATCTAGCTTTAGGATTCAAAATACTTAGTAGGAATCAGTGGTCGAGCTCGAAAAGTCTCTATTTCCAAATCTGCAACACTCCTACATCGCTACATGTATTTAGTACCTGTCGCCTTCCAGGGTATTAACTAATAAGTTAGAGTTCTCAGATGTCCATCCAACCTGGTTCTATCACAACCACCGATGTTCCTGACATACAGTATCCAGTAGAAAGAAACGAGGTAAATTGGCCATCATGCAGGGCTGGCTGAATAGGAAACCTGGTAATCATTTAGTCTGAAACGTGTCGCTAGTGACAATTTTTAAAACAACACAGAAAGAACAAAAATGTCAGAGGTTTGACTTTGGCGTCTTGCATGATGTATATATATATATATATATAGGGTGTTTTTTTAAGCTTAAGGGGGACACTACCCAGAAACAAACATTCTGCAAAAAACGTTGATTTTAAAAAAATTACATATATTACATCCACCAACATATACAGAGTATATTCCCAGAAATTTTCACTTAGTTTACACTGCATAGTTATTTTTTTTATAAATTATTTTCTGTTCACTGAAGCTAAAGGAAAGGTAGGGTTTGGAGCGCTTTGAACACATTGTTTTCCGTTCCACTTTTTGGTATAAATTCCATTCTGGTCAATCTATCGTTTGATAATGGCAATACAGGGAAGGCTCGTTCGTCACTTTTCCTAACTGAAATTTAATAAGGTATGCGGCTATGGAATTTTGTTGTCACTTTACGAATGTCTTTTATAAAAAGTGTCGACATTTTTTCGAAGACACTGAAGACCAAAAAGTTGACCAATTTTGCAGAAGAGAACATTATTAGAAATAAATGATGCTTTACAAAATCTTTCCATAGTCGCACCTCCTAGGCATTCTGCTACATGTCTAGCGAATAAACATTTTGAATATTGTGCTAGTTTTCCGACGATGGATTAACTAAACAATGTAGGTGTGTTGCTGATAGAAGCTGCTCTAATTTCCTTCCCACTTAACCGACAGACCTGAAATGTTTCTATGCACCTTCTAGCGCGACAACCAGCCTACCCTGTAAATTTCATTCATTTTAAGACAAGGGTTCGAAAGTTTACCCTCCCAGGAATGTGCCGCCTTAACAAAATTTAAAAAAAAATCATGAAAGCTAGAATAATGCGGTCAGCGCAGGTGAGTTATACGGCGAGGGGGACATAGTATAAGGGGCTAATCGTAACGACCAGTCGGCTAGTTAGTTAAAAGTAGTTAATTAACTTTTTGTTGAATAAAGATAGACATATAGTTCCAGTTAGAAACTTGCTCAGCATCATCGAAAACAACTAAATAAGTAATTTTCAGAAAGACTTTCAACGCGTGAGAAGCGTAGTAGTGCACTAAAGTTACCACTCGTGGAGCAGGCACAACAAGGCTGGGGCTCGATAAGAGACGGAAAAATTGCGTGGGCGCCTTACCGCAACCTCTAGCCTTGTACCTGCTCCTCGAGTGGTAAATTTAGTGCACTACTACGCTTCTCACGCGCTCAGTCTTTCTCAAAATTAATGATTTAGTGGTTTTCGATGACGCAGAGCAAGTTTCTAATTGGAACTATATGTCTATTTTCATTAATTAAGAAGTTAATTAATAAATTTTAACTAATTAGCCGACTGATCGTTACGATTAGCCCTTTATACTATGTCCCCCTGGCCGTAAATCTCACCTGCTCAGACCGCATTATTCTAGCTTTCATGTTTTTGTTTTTTTAAAATTCTGTATAGCTTAAAAAAGACACCCTGTATATATATATATACCGGGTGTTCATTTTTAATTCGAACAGATTTATTTTAAAAAATCCGTAAAAGATGCACTGATATGGTTTGTGCAGGTGAGTTATACGGCCAGGGTACATTATGTGGGTGGCTAATCGTTGCGATAGGTCGGCTAATTAATTAAAATTCGTTAATTAACTTTTTAATTAGTGGAAATAAACATATGGTTCCAATTGGAAACTTAGAGAGCGTCATCGAAAACCACTAAATCAACTCTTTTTAGAACGACTTGAAGCTCGTGGGAAACTCGGGGCGCGCCAAAGTTACCACTCGTGAAGCAGGCGCAAAGCTACAGTTGCGGAACGCGATAATGATCTAATCATCCGCGTTCCGCCACTGCTGGCTTTGCGCCTGCTTCACAAGTGGTAACTTTGGCGCGCCCCGAGTTTCCCACGAGCTTCAAGTCGTTCTAAAAAGAGTTGATTTAGTGGTTTTCGATGACGCTCTCTAAGTTTCCAATTGGAACCATATGTTTATTTCCACTAATTAAAAGGTTAATTAACGAATTTTAATTAATTAGCCGACTTATCGCAACGATTAGCCACCCACATAATGTACCCCTGGCCGTATAACTCACCTGCACAAACCGTATCAGTGCATCTTTTACGGAATTTTTTAAATAAATCTGTTGGAATTAAAAATGAACACCCGGTATATATATATATATATATATATATATATATATATATATATATATATATATATATATATATATATATATATATAATTGAGAGGAAAGCAAAACCCTTGATGAAAACAGCAACAACGGACGGTTTATTCTTCGACGTTTGGCCGGGTCCGGCCTCCGTCAGGAAGACGTCCTGACGAAGGCCGGACTCCGGCCGAAACGTCGAAGAATAAACCGTCCGTTGTTCGCTGTTTTCATCAAGGGTCTTTGCTTTTCCCCTCAGTTATACTCCACGCCTTCGGCCCCCTGCCACCATGCCCATTGTATGTATGTATATATATATATATATATATATATATATATATATATATACAAACCAACATATGCACGAACATATAAACGAACATAGAAACGAGCATATCTCTAAACTATATGCTCGGGCTAAAGGCGGCGGAAGGAACGAGGAAACGTCCCAAGGGTTTCCGAGTTTTTTTTTTTTTCGTTTCCTTCTCGTGCCGAGACTCTTTTTCGAACCCAGTGGCAGCCGCCGGCACTGCCACGCATCTCAGCATGACAAGAGAAAAAGCCAAGGAGAAGGATGCCTCGTCGTCGAACGTGCCAACGCACTTGGCCGCCGATGACGGAGCCGCCCTCATCCAACAGACAGGGGATGCCATTTCTGCCTCTTTCGCTTCAACCTTAGAAGCTGCCCTGCTTCAATCGTCGATGCCCTAGCCGGTCTCGCCCCACACGGCCAGCAGTCTCAGCAGTCCCTGTCGTAGTGCTTTGAACGCGAGCTATTCGAACGTCAGCATGGTGAGCTCGAACATCCACAGACGCGCCAGGAGATCGCTTCCGGCGTCGTCGGAGCCCTCCCCTGCTTCCGCCGGAGGTATATGCTTCTACTGGAATCATTTCTACCAGAGCCACCAACGCGATCCGACTACCTCCGGTGGAGACCCCACCGCCCATTCCCGGAGCGAGGGCCCGTTAGGCCTACGACAGTCCGCGCGACCTCGCCCAGAACACCAGAAGTTTGTGCACGAGAGATGTTTACGAGATCCGGCATCTCCACCCGTATCGGTTCTATGGGATGCCATGCTGCTCGCACACCAGCACCTCATTTTCGATAGACTGGAAATCTTCCACGTCGTCGCGAGAGGGAACTGGAGGACGGCTATCCTATCCCAGACGGCCAGGCTCGAGTCTGAGGTTTTCAGAGAGCTCCGCCCTCCGACAGCGGACGCCGCTCGTTACGTGCTCCCGCTAGCACTAACTACCGCCCAGGCACCAAGTCCAAGAGGCCCCCTAACCCTAAGTGAGTCCGGAAACTACCCTGGGACTTCGAGACCCACCAGTGCTGTCATTGACGGCACGATCGTCTCCTCGACGCTCCTGGACTTTTTTCCGGTCGAGGACGTTCTCGCCCATGCGATTTGCGAGGCTGGCATCTCGGCCGACCTTGCTCGTGCTTGATCTTAGACCGAAGAAAACGACTCACTGGTTCCGGGCTCGACGGCCACCGCCGCCCAGCGCATCCTGGAGTGGCTCAGCAGGACGAAAAGTGTCATCGAGCCCCACGCCAATGACGAATCCTTCGACACCTATGATGGCGAGGAGGGAAACCACCCCAACACAAAGGAACACACTACAGACAAACAAAGCGACGTCGAAGACTCCGAGTCGGACCTGGGTAGCACTGCCTACAAGTCGAAAGCGACGGGACCTCCGCCGCTAGTCCATCTGACCCAGCGGGCACCTCATGTCGACTGGGCAGTGTTTAGTTTGGCATATGTAGTTTTCACGGGCCACCCGACTTCGGCGCACTTTCTATTCGCTGCACGAAGGCTTTTTGCTTCACGGCCCGCCCCCCTCTCCCTGACCAAGTCCCCACAATCGATGCCGCCGTAACCAACATGTTGGCGGCATCATCGAACGCTCCTCACGTGGTCCGTACCTCGCCACCCCGACTTCCTCGGAGCCAAGTCAGCCACCGAGTCCCGCTTCGTTTTACACTGTGCCGCACTTACTCCTTACCTTCCGGCACCTCAGTTCCGCCTTACTCCGCTACTCCAGGCCATCAAAGTAAACCCCCTCCCGCCCCAAGCGTATAGGGTGACGCTCGACCTTGCCGAGGCCTTTTACCATATCACGCTTCATCCATCCTCCCGCAACCTGACCACATTTAGAGTAGGCCGCCACTGCCGTTTTTTCCGTATGTTACGCCCGGCGTCGTTTTGCATGCAGCTCTTCGCAACAACCCTTGCCGGGGAAATTCGCGCGCGTGGACTCTGGGCTTGGTCTCACATAGACAACTTCTTGTGCTCCCATCCCGGCCCAGGCAAGTTGGCGTCTACGGTGCGCCTCCTCGAGGAGGACTTGCTGCTGTCGGGATTTTGCTTAAACCTAAGCGACACGAGTAGAGCCCACGCGACGGATGGGGTTTCTTGGGTTCAGGATCGGCAAAGCCGATGACACCATTTCGCACACGCCAGAACGGCTCCGTGCCATTCCTCGTGTCCTTCACTCGCTGGAGCGCCCGCTTCCCCTCAAAGCGTTTCAGCGGGCGGCGGGGTACTTGACATTTTACTTTTCTCTCTATGGCTGATGGTTTTTCTCTTCTTCGTCCCCTGTTTCACAAAGTATCAGACCAAATTCCGTTTTCACTCAACTGGCTTCCGTTTCTTCTGCGTGTTTGGCCGACTTTGCCGCACTGCCAGCCGCTCCCCCTTCCCCCGCTACCCAACAGCGCGTGGACAGATGCCTTCGGAGTCGGTTACGGTATAGTTGTTGGGGACTGTGCGCGGGCAATTAACGCCCCTCTGCCGAGGCCAATATACCTCCGGGAAGGACTCGCCGTGTTGTGGTGCCCGTGTATTGCCGAGGGAGGGATTCTTCTACACACTGAGAACACAGCTTTGGCTCTCGCGCTGCGCCGCGGCCATAGACGAGCAGACGAGCTTTGCCTTAAGCTATTGCCAATGCCATTTTTCTTCATTTATTTACTTATTGACTTTTATTAAAAAAACTCGGGAAACCCTTCAGACGTTTCCCCGATCCCTCCGCCGCCCTCAGCACGAGAAGGAAAAGATGTCTCGCACCGAGAGCGCAAGGACTCGATGGCCCGCCGGCTGGCCATCACGTGTCAAGCGCGCAACGGCAGGTCGGCGGGGCTCATGACCGACGTTACCGATTTTATTGCCGTATATTTATTAAGAAAAAAAAGAGAGACGGCACTGGCAATAGCCCAAGGCGAAGCTCGTCCATGGCCGCGGTGCAGCGCTTGAGCCAAAGCTGTATTGTCTGTGTGTAGAAGAATCTCTTTCTCGCCAATGCACGCGCACCAGAACACAGCGAGTTCTTCCCAGAGGTACACTGGCCTCGGCAGAGGGGCTATGATTGCCTGCGCACAGCCCCCTACAAGTACTTCAAAACCGACTAAGGAGGCATGTGTCCATGCGCTGTTGGGTGGCTGGGGAAGGTGCACTCTTAGAAAAAAAGGGTATCGATACTCCTCCCTAAGGGGAGGAGCGGTCTTGTAACCTATGTTCCTTCAGAAAGGAAAAAACTTTCGTCCCTGAAACAGGGGAGCGCATAGTTCCTCCATCGCCTGCATCTCATTATGGCGGCCCTGAATCAAGAAAATTGAGCTCAATAAGGCCTAATAGGACGCTACGTCTCTTGTACGGGACGAGAGGAGCAGCAAATAAAAGTGTAACACGAGCTTTCTGCGAACTGTGTTTAATTCCGAAGCCAGATTCCCCCGCAGGTACAGAAACTTGCGTTTCGAAAGCAGTTACTCAGTCTTCTCGTCGTCAGCCCTGCGATGTTAAATGGAGACAACCGATACCCAGTTACTTCGCGCACTTTACGTCTTACCTTTGCTGTTCCTCGAGTCGGAATTCCTTCGTCAACCGCACATCACGGAGGAATGGTAAACCAATCCGCAAAACCAAAAGCCGCTCTCAAAAGAAGCAAAGAACGAACTCGAAGCCGCTGTTTATCGCGTAGCGTGAAAGAAGGTTAAATCGCTTGCTACCAGATGGCAGGGTCAAGAGAGTAATCGCAAGTAGCTAGGCTAGGTGGCGCTAGGTACCTCCGAATTTATGTTTTACAAAATATTTATTCCTCAGGCCATCATTGCGCTTCGGGATCTTCGGGAGCCTCTACCATACACACATGTAGACACATTACGCATACTACAAGCATCACGTGAACATACATTGAGCGCATACACATACGTAGCACATTCGAACATCAATATAACGGCACACTAACCCGAACACTACACCCGAGCTCTGCGTTTCCGTCTTTTATACTGGTCGTTTTGAAAGTACGGAATTTTTCGGTGACTGCCTAAGCAATAAAAAATATTCCCAGCATGTTGATTTTTTTTCCAGTGATGTCATACCTCTGAGAGTATCTTCAATGGCTCAGGGGATGAATTTCTTATTAAAAAGTAAACGCTCGATCATGCTTTAAATATTTGAAAGCCAAATAATCAAGCCGTTCTAATGCGGTTCGAAGCCATGAGTTTGTTTCCCCGCACGGAACGTCGTAGCCTGTATTTATATTGTAGTGTTTGTTTTTCCATTTGTGCTGTTCGCGCACGGCTGCAATTGCCGTCTTGAATTAATCTCTGTAGAGCGGATATTCACTCAGCTGGAAGTGATGCTTCACGGGCAGAGAAAACGCTTTTCGATCAACTTGAATGCAGTCAAAGCTGCGACTTGCGGCAGGTGTTAAGTGTACGGAGCTACGCCGTGGCGAGCTCGAAAACTTCTAGCGCTCATCCCAGCCCGCCACTTGGAGGGCAGTTTCTCCAGGAACCGTAGTATATTTAAACAGCAAAATAAAGAGTAGCTTTAGAGCGCAGCTCTTAGGCGCCCGTTTTCGGCTTGAGCGGCGTCGGCGTAACCTACGTATTTCAAGTCATGACCTCAAGGTCACATGACCCTCCAGGGACACGTGAACCCCCAAGGTCACGTGACCCCCAGGTCACGTGACACCCTAGGCCACGTGGCCCCCGAGGTTCACGTGACCCCTGAGGTCACGTGCCCCCCTCCCCCCGAGGTCACGTGAACCCCCCTCCGACCTTCCCCCCTCCTCGAGAGCTGCGCTCCACTCGGCATTACAGGGAGTTGTAAACGGCTTTCATTTTTTTTCGATTTTACCTACTATTCTTTTTTAATTCTAAAATTCCGCACTATCGCTTAAGAAACTCGTTGTGACCATTCCTTTTATACGAGTTTAGCGGAGTCGTATAGCCATTTCGTCCGAAATGCACTCCGGAGTGCGTATAGCTTTATTTTTAATGTAAAGCGAAATGTCAACCTGCGACACCCCGCCCCCGCCGATCACGGCCCGACCAGCGGCATCAATGCTCGACAGTTTACGTCATCTCATCTTGTTGTTACACCACTGATACGCGAACACACGGTCAGATCGGCGATAATTCCAGTCTTCTGATCACAACGCACAACACTGCCATCACGATGTTGCTGCTATGTTGCTGACACGCAGAAATACAGAATCACGTTGATTGCCGGTTGGCACTCGGCATCGGAAAACAGAACCGAACTCAGCACGGAAGGCACCCAGGCAGCCGGCAGCAAAACCTGCCTGTCTTGGACGCAGTTCCTGCGATTTCCATAACGTCGAAAACGTCGACACAGAACCGCGTGGTTCCGCTACTGTAGTTCCGCGTGGGTCTCGCGATCCGGAGACGGACATCGTACCCAGTGTACGTAGCGCTGCTGGCACTGCTCCGGAACTTCGCTGTTTCTAGCGGCTTCGTTTGCTCGTTTGATAAAATTAGTGATAAAGACGTCAATGCAACCGAAATGTTCTGCACGTTTGGACTAGAAGACGGAATTACAGGCGGACATCGCTGCCGCTGAAGCTCAATCAACTCAACAGCATTTATTAAACAACGTGCGCGACCTGCTCGAAAACGAAACCGAAAGAAGATGCGTCGGGAGGGCGAAAGCTTTCTCCCGTCTGCCTGGCGAAGGAGGAAAACGTTTCGTTCCTCCCTATTTCCCGTGTCTGCTTCGGGGCGCGTCAGTAGAAGGGAGGAAGACGCGCCGTTGCTACCTTTTTCCTCCATTTTTTCTTAGAGTGTGGAGCGGTTGGCAGAGTGGCAAAGTCTACTAAACGCACGGAAGAAGGGAAGTCAATTGGGTGAAAGAGGAATTTGGTCTGAAACTCTGTCAAACAGGGGACGAAGAAGAAAAATCCCAGAGCCATAACGAGAAATTAAAAATGCAAAGTAGCCCGCGCCCTTAAATAATTATAATATAATATATTATAAGCATACCCGACCTAACATTGGGAGGCCCAGAGTTCAAATCCTGGCTCCGCCGTTTATTTTAACTTTCGGCGGCTTCGTAAAATATTGGTGTATTCGATGAAGTAATGTTCATTCATCTACATGTTTTCAAAAAAAAAAAATATATATATATATATACCCCGCAGGGGGCACCTGTGAAAGCAGGTGTTTGGAGAGTGGCGTCTCCACGGACCCCGAGCTCCGCAGGGGGCGCCTGCACCTTAGGTGCTAGGTGCTTGGTGAGTAGCGTCACCACGGACCCCAGCCACGTGGGCCACCATACCCGCACGCAGGGGGCACCTACTTTATAGTAGGTGCTTGGTGAGTGGCGTCACTACGAACCCCGAGCCATGTGGGTTCGCCCACCCACGCCTGGCTGTGCGTGGCTTAACCCGTGTCCGGGGAAAAGGGGACCCTGGTGGTTGAGCTGAGCCCGGGGTGTGTTTGGACCCTTCGGGGCCCTCCGGGTGAGGCAATACACCGCTTCGGCCCCTGCTTCTCGTAGACGGGTGTCCTGGCTTGGCCCGACCAGGATGATTCAGTCAGTCGCCTCTTCTACCCTCTTCTTCCTCCTTTCACTTTTCCTTCCACCTCTTTCCCTTTTCTTCTACACTCTCTTCCTTCCTTTTTCACCCTCTTAGGCGGCAAGGGCCAACCTTGAGTGGAAACAGGACCTGTCCCTGCAACCACACAAGGGTATAGTGCCCGGGCAGCACTGGTAGAGTAATTGTGTCAGCCAAGCCTTTCTTGCTATGGCACATTACCTACCCCCTTGTTGGGCTCCGTGGTGGGCGGTGCACCCGGGCACTGAACCTTCTTTCCCATGTTATGGGTTCTCGTGCAAAAACCTCCCTCGATCGGCCCCTGAAAAGGGTCCGCACCGAAGTTCAAGCTACAAAGACACCACCACCTACACCTGCCAGATTCCCCAAGTTTTTAGTTCTTCACTCCGAAAGTGACAAACAGCTTTCGAAATTATCTCCTTTCCTTGTCGCAAAGACACTCGAGGGTGTTGTCGGCAAGGAATTTAAAGCAAAGAAAATGCCATCCGGTGACCTACTTGTCGAGATCGAGTCAAGCGAGCAGAGTACTGCACTACTAGGTTTAACATCTGTTTCTGGATATGACATCTCTGTCTCTCCCCACCGAACATTAAACAGCATTCAAGGAGTTATCTCCGAGGATGACCTTCTTGACACCTCTGAGAGTGAAATTGTTGAAGGCCTTTCTGACCAAGGTGTCACAGCTGCAAGGCGGATCACCATGCGTCGTGATGGGAACGAACTCAAGACCAAACATGTTGTACTCACCTTCCAATCGACCATCCTTCCTGAAGCTGTGAAGGCTGGGTACCTACGCTGCAGGGTTCGGCCTTATGTGCCGAACCCCCGTAGATGCTTCAAGTGCCAGAGATTTGGCCATGGCTCTCAGAGCTGCCGTGGAAAGGCCACCTGTGCGAAGTGTAGCAAGACCGACCACGAAGCTGATGCATGTACTAACAACCCACGCTGTGTAAACTGCTCAGAACCTCACCCAGCATATTCCAGATCATGCAAGACATGGAAAGACGAGAAAGAGATCCTCACCTTGAAAGTTAAGGAAAACCTTTCTTTCCCTGAAGCACGCCGTCGCTTCGCATTCGTGCAGAAAGGCGGCTACGCCCAAGTGGTGCAGCGGGGACCTGCACCACTGAAGGTTGCAGTGGCAACCCAGACGTCCTTTCTGGACTATGGGAAGCCACGGCAGTCCCCCACGCCCCAGCTGAAGATTCAGCTTCCGGGGCGTGCAATCTCGGCTGGGCGGTCTACGGACCCTCCAAGCCAGAGTGCGAACCCTCGCGCTTCAACAGGGCAACAGCCTGCGTCTTCTCAGGCTGTTTCCCAAACCCAGGATGGGCCGGTGGCTGCCGCAACCGTCCCTTCTCCGCGATCTCCTTCCAGGGAGAAGGGTCGACACTCTCGCCCACACTCCCTGGAGAGAGCATCATCGAAGGAGCGGCATGGCTCTCGTGCCGCACCTGCAGTGCCTAAGGGACAGGAACGGATGGACTTGGGCGACGCTTCGCCCAGCACCTCCTCTGCCCCTTTGGCTGGGTCTGGTCGCGGGCGGGGCATGGCGCCCCGTTCCCCGAACCTGAAGAAACCTGCAGAAAAAGCCTCGCCTCAGGAAACTGAGGCCATGGATGAGTGTGGAGAAGTCTCCACTCATGCGTCTGACCAAGACGACATGGAGTGGCAGACTATTAAGAATAGGCACAAAGGCAAAAAACCGGTGATTCCACCAACGTGACTTTGCGAATCAACTTTTGCCACATATCTTAGAACTTTTATTTATCCTCCCAGTGTTTCTTCTTTATTCATATTTTAACTCGATTTTAAAACAATGACCAATTTCCACTTTATGCAGTGGAACTGCCGCGGCCTACTCAGAAATATTGATGATGTAAATTATTTTATGGACGAGCTGAGACCCATTGCACTCAGTTTGCAAGAAACACATTTAAATAACACTAATACACAAATTTTACGTCAGCACCAAGTTTTTAGAAAAGACAGAATTTCCTCAAACTCGTCTGGAGGAGTGGCACTAGTGGTGCAGAATGGGGTTGCTTGTTCGGAGGTCCCCCTTTCTACGCCCTTAGAGGCTGTAGCGGTGCGCCTTCTTGTTGACCGTTTAATCACGGTAGTTTCTCTTTATCTGCCACCCAACTCTCCACTGCATATCAGTGAACTTGAGTCACTTGTGAAACAATTACCCCAACCTTTTTTAATTTTAGGCGATTTTAATGCCCACCACCCTTTGTGGGGTAGTGCTCGCCAGGATTCACGTGGAGGTGTCGTAGAGCGGTTTTTATTATCATCTGGGTTGTGTCTTTTTAATGGGAGGGAACCTACGTTTTTTAGTGCAGCACATCAATCATTCACATCTATTGACCTTTCTATTGCATCACCAATTTTACTTCCATGCTTTTCATGGACTGTTTTAAACAACCCTTTTGGGAGTGATCATTTCCCTATTGTTCTAGAAAGCACAATGCCAATTCCTTCCATTCCGACACGACTACCAAGGTGGAAATTGGAAAAGGCTGATTGGTCTATTTTTTGTTTGGAGGCTTTTATTGATTCATCTGTTCTTGTAAACATGAGCCCTGAGGATGCTACGCTGTATGTTACTGAAGCGATTATAAATGCCGCATCACGCAGTATCCCCCAGACGTCTGGACGACTCCCCAAGAGGTGCAAGCCGTGGTGGAACGATGACTGCACCACAACACGCAAGTCGCAAAACAAGGCATGGTGCATCTTCAGACGTTATCCTACTCCTAGGAATTTACTTGAATTCAAGAAAAGAAGAGCCAAAGCTCGCTGGACGCGAAGGAAAGCTAAAGGCAGTTCTTGGAAAAAGTATGTCACCTCTTTGAGCAGCTTTGTTTCTTCAAAGGAAGTGTGGGATCGTCTCCGGAAGATTAGGGAGACTATCGGTCTTTTAGGATACCTCTCTTTCCATCAGCAACATCCCTGAGGGAACAAGCAAATATTCTTGGTGAACACTTCCAGGAAGTCTCTAACTCTGCCAACCATAGTGAATCCTTTAAGAGGTTTAGATCAGCAGCAGAAAAACAAACTATTTCTTTGTCTGGTGGTCAGGGCGCTCCTTATAACAAGCCATTTACACGGTGTGAGCTTGAATTGGCTCTCGGCGTCAAAAAGAAATCTGCGGCTGGGCCGGATAGGATTCAGTACGAGATGCTAAGGAGACTGTCGCCTGAATCCCTAAACAGTTTGCTCACATTTTTTAATTTATTGTGGGATGCTGCTTGTTTTCCGGACTGCTGGAAAATGGCACACATAATCCCTCTACTGAAACCCAGCAAAGACCCTCTTTACCGACAAGCTACCGCCCAATTGCTCTGACAAGCTGCCTGGGCAAAACCTATGAGAGACTCATTAATCGTCGTCTTGTACATTTTCTAGAGGCAGAGGGTGTTTTTGATAGAAATCAGTGTGGCTTCCGAGCAGGCCGCTCCACGGTAGATCACCTTGTCCGCCTGGAAACCTCTATTCGGGAAGCATTTGTCCACCGCCAGCACTGTGTTTCTGTCTTCTTTGATCTACAAAAGGCTTATGACACGACTTGGAGATATGGGATCCTTCGAGACTTGTACTCATATGGTGTCCGAGGTCGCATGCTTCGCTGCATTCAAAGTTTCTTGATGGGCTGGACCTTCCAAGTGCGCTTGGGCTCCGTCCTGTCGGATGTTTTTCTCCAGGAGAATGGCGTCCCTCAGGGTGGAGTATTAAGCGTTACACTCTTTGCTGTGAAGATTAATAGTCTGGCTCAGGTTATACCACCATCTGTATCCTACTCAATGTATGTGGATGATGTACAGATATTGTTTTCCTCTTGTAACCTGTCCAGCTGTGAACGGCAACTGCAGCTCACAATCAATAAGATGAGCAAGTGGGCTGATCAAAATGGCTTTAGGTTCTCCCCCGAAAAGACAATCTGTGTTCCCTTTTCACTCCGCCGTGGCCTGTCTCCAGATCCAGTGTTGCACTTGAATGATGTTGCTATATCTGTAAAGGAGGCCCACAAGTTTTTAGGAATAATATTTGATAAAAAGCTCACTTTTATACCCCACTTGAAAGAGTTGAAACATAAATGCCTACGTTCATCAAACATTCTCAAAGTGTTGTCGCATACAACCTGGGGTTCTGACAGACGGTGCCTCTTGCGACTTTACAACTCCTTGGTACGGTCCCGCTTGGACTATGGTGCGATTGTTTATGGATCGGCTCGTCCGTCTGCCCTAAAGATGTTAGACCCCGTCCATCATCTGGGGCTCCGACTTGCCACGGGGGCATTTCGAACATCACCTGTTCCTAGCTTGTATGCTGATACTTATCAAATGTCTCTGGAAAGACGAAGGCAATATTTGAGTCTTTGTTATGCATACAAGATATACAGCCTTCCTCAACATCCCTCTTTTGATGCCCTCCAACCTGCTACATCCCTCCGACTCTTTGAAAACAAGCCGAGTATTGTTCGGCCTCTGAGTCTCAGAGTTCAAAGCATGGCAACATCACTCCAGCTTGTGGGCAACCTGGGGATTCCAAGCGGTTGGCTCAGGTTGCCCCTTCAACAATCGTGCGTAGTCATCTTGACCACGAGGGGGCCAAGGGGAACTGGCCACGC
>JAZHYW010026782.1:0-60659 GCA_037355805.1 Ixodes ricinus
ACATGCTTCGTGATGGAGCCAGCGAGCGAGGTGCGACCCCTCTGGAGCTCTGTAAGCCACATGTTAACAGCCTGCAAAGGGCGGAAAGATGCCCCTCCCTTTGCAGAGCTTGCAGCAGCTCACCGAGAAGCTGTTGCACAAAGGGAGCTACAGAGTGTGAATAAAAAAATTACACCATCTTCCCGAGGGGAACCATGGGGTGATGCGGAGCATCGTGTTGCTTCCGAGGAAAGAGTCAGTTGCGTGCTGACGTCGAGAGATGGCGCCACCGACTGCCCTAGCGTGACCCCCTGCGCGAGCCTTCGTCGCGGCTCGCGGCAGAGAAACTTAGAACGCTCGCCGCTCGCCATTTTTTTTTTCACACTTGAAGGAGAGGAGATTAGAGGAGGAGAGTTGCGCGTGCGCGCGCGGTGTGAGTAGAAGCGAACGCACGGTCGGTGCACGCAGCTGAGTAGAGAGAGAGAGATCGGAGAGAGTAACGCGCAGCTGTTGGAGAGAGGGAAGGAGGAGGAGTTGCGCGTGCGTAGTGAGTGCGGACTACAAGGCCGCGGGACATATACCCGAGGCAAGAGATGCTCCGCATCTAAAACGCTTCTAAATAGCGAATCTAGTGTGAAATTACGCGTTGTCCACGTTAAAATTTAGCCAAGTATATATTTATGTACTGCAAAAGGCACACACACAAAAAAAAATCTCCAGGTGGGCTTTAACTCAGAGTTCCATGGTCCTTGAATTCAATTCTCTAAGGCCCTTTTCAGGCGGGAAAACTTTCTCAGCAATTTTTGAGGCTGTCTTCGGCGGGTTATTCCTCAGCTTTCCCTAGCTTTTTGACACGATTTGCTGAAATCGCGTACGGCTCAAAACAAGTGAGCAACTCGGAGCAGTTCAAAGACGTTTGATGCTGCTGCAGGCCAATCAGGGACGTGATATTTTCACTTGATAATTTTCAATTGACAGTTTGTGCCGGTGATGATGAAAAACTAAAGACTGGCTGTGGTGGGAAATTTATTATTTTTGAAATGAACCGTTTCAAGAAGACGCATTAGTATTCTCAACGACATTTATACCTGTAAAACACGTTTATAACGCATAATTGTGTGTGTTTAAACAGTAGAAGAAAAATCTAAATTTAACAACGATGGCAAATAGCAGCAGTTGCTTGCTGCGTGTAAACGCGTGGCGGCCGGTGTTGCGACGTCGAGTTGCTGGTCGAAGTTGCCCAGTCTGAAGCGGGCCTAGAGACCCTATTGTCTGGTACAGGGACAATCCTAGGAATGTTCGGGTGTTTAAACGTTGTACTGCCCTTTTTAACTTTGCACGCAACACACACACACACACACACACACACACACACACACACACACACACACACACACACACACACACACACACACACACGCACACACACACACACACACACACACACACACACACGCACACACACACACACACACACACACACACACACACACACACACACACACACACACACACACACACACACACACACACACACACACACACACACACACACACACACACACACACACACACACACACACACACACACACACACACACACACACACACACACACACACACACACACACACACACACACACACACACACACACACACACACACACACACACACACACACACACACACACACACACACACACACACACACACACACACACACACACACACACACACACACACACACACACACACACACACACACACACACACACACACACACACACACACACACACACACACACACACACACACACACACACACACACACACACACACACACACACACACACACACACACACACACACACACACACACACAGACATTATTGAGTTGAAAGTGAAGGAAAGGGAATGTGCCATTAGGTTCAGTGAAGTTTGTTGGCAAGACTCTGGACTCCAAGAGGAATGCCGTTAAACTTGGTGTGACCCCAGAAGACTGTCTTGTTGCCTTTGCTTGGGTTTATCTAATAGAAGTACCTGTACGAAAAGTAGAAGAAACACATGCACATAACACTCACTATTCATGAGAAAATGTGTCAACATCAAAAACGACCCATGGAGAAAATTATGCGAGGAATTTTTCGGCTAGGTTAAGCCGGAGTCATCTCTCATGGCCAATGTTTTCATTGCAACCTTAATTTTAGTGAACAGGTAAAATGCATATTACAAACAAAAATGCAATTTGGTTTTCAAAGGAACTGCAACACACAATGCGGCACTCTAACATAGTATGCTAAGATACCTCTGAACAAACTCGATGGTGCCTCCTTCGGACTCCTGATGTTGAACATTAAATATGTGCACCCATTTGTGAGCAAACAGTGACTTTCAATTTGTTTGTCTCAAGCACCCACGACATGTCGACAAAGAGTGCAACGTGTAGAAGGTCGTTTAGAAGTGTGCATCCTAGATAAAAAAGCAAGATGTAACGATCATCAGAATACGATCACACCAAAGAGGCTCCGTTGTAGTTGGACAATCTACAATCCGGGAAGAGTAATCAGGAGTCAACCGACGTAAAGCGGAGATTCACTATGCGTTGACTGAGGTGAAACATGGCCGACAGGAATATAGAAAAACGCGTGCCGTTTTCTTCACACCATTCGCTTTGCCCTGCCGATAGCAGGGCAGCTGGGCCGCTTCACGAAAATCTGACGCACTCCCCTTACAAAAATGAACCGTGAGTTTTAATTGAGCTTCTAGTGTGTTTTTATAGAGCCAAATGACACTCAAAAGAAGCTTAACGTTAAATGAGTTTTATCATTACAAAACTAATATTCATTATTTTGAATTTTCTCATTACACGTTGAAATGAGTGTTATCGTTACCCACTTAATATCTGTTCTTTTGAATTTACTCATTACAAATTCAAGTGAGGTTTATCTTTACCCCATCAATATCAATTCTTTTGAGTTTACTCATTACACATTGAATTGAGTGTTATCACTAATACAATATTCATTATTTTGAGTTTAATCCTTACGAATTGCAATGAGTTTTATCATTACCGACTCAATATTCATTATTTTGATTTTACTCATTTCAAATTGCAACGAGTTTTATCGTTACCCAGTCAATATCCATTCTTTTCCAGTTTATAAATGTACTGATTACTCATGCAAATGAGTATTATCATTAATAATGCAATATCCGTTCTTTTGAGTTCATCCAAAGACACTCAAGTCAGTTGTACCATAAGGGACTCAATAGACATCAGCTGATCCACAGCGGTAGAATTCGATAAAGGCAAAGGTGAAGATAATCTATGATTTCCGATTGCTTTCTATTCAGAAGACATCCTCCTCAAAAAAAGTCATGTTCAAAATTTCAATCCAATAACTTTTCATATTTATTAACCATTTATAACCCTTCTATGAAATCAAAACATATTCAATTATTCCCATTCTTAACTACCACACTGTATCGGCCGATAAAAATGACACAGCGATAGACATGATGACTCAATATACAGCGTCTGCTCCCAACTTCCATACGCGCGCAATCCACTAAAATTTAAAATATATCCTGCCACGAAGTCGCCCCCTCCTACATTCGCATTTGGCTAGACCATAACTCTTACCATTTCAGTGCATAAGCAGTAAAATATAGAAATTGACTTTGAAATTTAGTTTCTCAGGTAATACATTTAATTTTAACAAATTTAAAACAATTGGAAAAAAATGAAAGAAACAAGCCTGCAGTTCTTTTGCGACACTCCGCTAGATCAGTCACGTCACCCCTGGGGCTCGCGCCTCACAGTTTGGGAAGCACTGCTCTTTAATGTTACAAATACAGAGTGCTGCTTCGAACATTTTTCAAAACACTTTCTAGTAGGAAATGTTGACCTAATAGCGCGCAAAAATTTAAACCAACTCTCACACAATCTCACAGAAACACAATCCCATGTTTCCACAGAATAAAAACCAGTAAGAATAAGACGAAATACAAACTAGGCTGATTAATTTACTGTGAACTATCATTTTGTTTTAATTCAATACACATGAAAATAAAACAGGAATAGGAATGCCAATAGGCATACCTTTTGGTCCTATAGGAGGTTGGACTGCTCTCATAGGGACTTTATCGGACCATTAGGTATTTTAATCAGTCAACCGAAATGTTTTGTTGGGCAAACAGAAATGTCTAGACCAATTTTGCATGTATATTTGAGCAATAGGAACCAATTAGACGTATGTCTGTCAGAACGATGTAAATGCATATTGGAAGCAACAATTGAGGATCGGATCAATGGGAACATGTTTCTGTGCTTTTGGAAAGATGTTTTTGGACGAAGCTGTTATATTTGTCAGACATCCAACGGAGGTAAAAATAGTCCCAGTCAGAAATACACCGGCCCATTTGATGCATGTGTTATGTAGCCTGGGCTGGATGACACACATATCTGTTCCACGTCCAAAGGATGTGTTGCTAGAATTCCAGCACGTATAAAAGTACATTAGTCAAGTTAATTATGCCGCAGTGTCACGCTTATTTTTCAATATTTTCGAATGGCAAAAATGGTTTCAGCCTCGGTTACATAACACACCATCGTTGTACATCAATGGGGTTATGAATGTACAAAGAGTTTTGTAGCTCGAAATTATTCTAGAATCAAACACCCAGATATAGTCACAAATTAGATGAAAATACTTAATTGCAATGCTAGTTTTTCTGAAGGAATTTTAGGACCACACTTTATATAAAACTTCGTATCATGTCTGGGCGCGCGCCGCCGATAACAGAATATCGTAGTACGGCGCATGCGCCACTAACTGATAAAAAGCGGTGCTCCGCTGGCTACCGCGCTCTTCGCTCAGTTACCACCCATCCATGAGCATGGTGGAATAAACTTGTCCTTTCGCCTTGGAAACCTGCTTGTTCCTCGCTTCTGGCCGACACACAACAACTGGCGACGAGGATGGGATAAGGACCGTCGGCCGAGAAAAGCAGGTGTTTCCGCAGGGGCGGACGTAGCATCGACAGCCATCATGAGCGAAGAAGCCGGGACGCACTTCGCCGGTCGAATGGGTTATCTGGAACCGTTCGACGAGTCTTCCAGCGACTGGGCTTCTTACGACGAAAGGTTAACGTCGTTCCTGATCGTCAACGGAGTTCCAGAGAGCGACAAAGTTCACGCCTTCCTCAGCATCATCGGTCCGAAGACCTACGCGCTACTGAAGTCCCTGACTGCTCCGGAGCTGCCTTCAACGAAGAGCTTCGAGTACCTCAAGAAGGCCCTCGGCGACCACCTGTCACCCAAGCCGTCCATCATCGGTGAGCGAGCCAAGTTTCACCGGAGAGCGCAACATGAAGGCGAGTCCATTTCCGAGTACGTCGCCGAACTTCGAAAACTGTCGCAAACGTGCGACTATGGAAGCGTTTTGGACGAGTCACTCCGCGACCGCTTCGTGTGCGGACTATTAAGGGAGGACATACAGCGCGTGCTGTTCACGGAAGACAGCAAGCTAACGTTCCAGAAAGCGGTGGACCGCGCCCAAGCCATGGAAGCTGCGAAGCAAAGCGCGGCTGAGGCTCGCGTCGGCAACTCAAGCGTCACTGACGTGCACAAGGTGCAAGCAGGGAATGAGAAGCAGAGGGACAGCTGCTATCGCTGCGGGTCGTCACGGCACCGCAGTCAAGAGTGCCCTCATCGGCAGAGCGTATGCCACAAGTGCGGCAAGAAAGGTCACATCCAAAGAGTTTGCCGAAGCGGGACTGACGTAGGGCGCAAGAAACGTCCGCCAGAAAAAAGGGTAAAAACGCTGAAAGTTGAAGGAAGACTCGCCGTCGTACACGGCGTGTCTTCGCCCAGCCTTACACCAGTGACGGTGCAGATGGTGATCAACGGATCTGCGGTTGAAATGGAACTAGACACAGGAGCAGCGGTAACTGTAATGTCTGCTAAACAGTTTCACCAGTCTTTTCCGTCTGTGAAACTGACGCCAACTGTAGTCAGGCTTCGCACCTACACGGGAGCCCTGGTTCGACTTCAAGGCGTTGCGACAGTCAATGTGCAACATGGCGAGGCGTCAGTACAGCTGCCACTGTACGTCGTCGATGGAGCCGGGCCGCCACTACTGGGCCGGGAGTGGCTTCGAGCGATACGACTCGACTGGAACAAGATCTGGGAGCTGAATCATCTCTCAAGGTCAGACGTTTTTGCTTCTAAACGTATAAAACAGAAGCTTGACTCTCTGCTGTCAAAGTACGAGCCACTGTTCAACGATGAGCTCGGAACTATAACTGAAGAACGAGCAGAACTTTTCTTCAAACCGAACGAGAAACCGAAATTTCTAAAAGCGAGAAACGTTCCGTTCGCGTTGCAAACGGCTGTTGAAGCGGAGTTGTCGAAAATGGAAAAGATGGGCATTATCACTCCGGTGACTACAGCAGAATACGCCACGCCTGTCGTGCCGGTTATCAAGAAGGACGGGGGCATTCGTCTTTGCGGCGATTATAAGACCACTGTCAACCCTTGTCTTGATATTGACCGTTATCCACTTCCGAAGGTTGATGATCTATTCGCGGCTCTATCAGGAGGCGAACTCTTTTCGAAGATAGATCTTAACCGAGCTTATCAGCAGGTGGTGATGTCCGAGTCGTCAAAACGCTACCTCACGCTGAACACGCACAAGGGGCTGTTCCTTGTAAACAGACTTCCTTTTGGAATCTCGTCAGCACCCGGAATTTTTCAAAGAATAATGGACACCATGCTGAAAGGTTTGAGCGGCGTTTGTTGTTATCTGGATGACATTTTAGTCACGGGCAAGACTACGGAAGAACACATGGCCAACCTTGAAGCAGTGTTGAAGCGTCTGCTTGAACGAGGAGTTCGAGTCAAGAAAGAAAAATGTTCGTTTTTCAGCCTGAACTTCGCTATCTAGGTCACAGGATCAGCGCTGACGGCATCTCGACGTCGTCTGACAAGGTGGAGGCGGTGCTCCAGGCTCCCGAGCCCAAGACAAAGCAGCAGCTCCAGTCTTTTTTGGGTGTCGTCAACTACTACGCCAAGTTCGTGCCCCGTCTTGCAACGACAGCCCAACCGTTTTACAGATTGCTGCGCAAGGACGAGCCATGGTGTTGGGACCAGCATTGCCAAGAAGCCTTCAACACCATCAAGGCCGAGCTGGCGTCGCCTCCCACCTTGGCACACTACGACCCCGACAAACCGCTAAAGCTAGCGTGTGACGCCTCTCAGTACGGGGTAGGTGCTGTAGTTTTTCACGTTTACACAGATGGCAGCGCTAAACCCATCGCTTACGCTTCGCGCACGCTATCGAACGCTGAAAAAGGGTACAGTCAGCTCGAAAAAGAGGCACTAGCCATTATTTTTGGAGTTAAGAAATTCCACTCGTATCTTTATGGTCGGCTCTTCACTTTGGTCACGGACCACAAACCACTCCAGACCATTTTAGGTTCGAAAACTGGAATTCCAACCATTGCCGCTGCGCGATTGCAGCGTTGGGCAGTCGCATTGTCGGCCTACACCTACGATCTTATCTTCAAGAGATCAAGCGAGAATGCCGAAGCAGATTTTTGCTCGCGTCTTCCACTACCGACTGTTGGAAACGAGACTAAAGAAAACGAGGAATCATTCTACTCATTGCGACTGCAATCACTGCCGGTATCTAGTAGTGATATAGCACGTGCAACAGCTCGAGATCCAGTTTTGTGCCAAGTGAAAGAATTGACTAGCGCAGGCTGGCCCGCGTCTGTCTCTGACGAGAAACTAAAGCCTTTCTTCGACAGGCGCAACGAGTTGACCATTCATCAGGGCTGCATCATGCACGGAATGCGAGTTGTCGTCCCAGGGAAACTGCAATCCCTGCTGCTGGATGAACTTCACGAGGGCCATCCGGGTATTGCGCGCAGCAAGGAGCTCGCAACGCAGTTACGTTTGGTGGCCGGGCATCGAGGCGGACCTTGAGCGCAGCGCACAAAAACTGCGTAAGTTGTCAAGAGCAGCGTAGTGCGCCTGCCAAGGCACCCCTCCCATACAAAAATGGTCTATGGTCGTCTATGGAAAATTCTATGGCCGGATATCACTCCCTATGTCCCTCTATGGTCGGCCATAGAAGTCCATAAGTGCACCTACAGCCAGCTATAGAAAATCATATGGCCCCGAGTCTAAAGACTTGGAACCAATAAATTTTCTTTACCCGCCCATAGAAAATTTTATGGTCCCAAGTCTAAAGACTGGGAACCAATAAAATTTCTTTACCCGCCTATAGAAAATTCTATGGCCCCGAGTCTAAAGACTGGGAGCCAATAAATTTTCTTTACCCGCCTATAGAAAGTTTTATGGCACCGTGCCTAAAGACATAAAACCACTAAATGTTCTTTAGCCTGCTATAGAAAATCGGATGTCTCCTAGGCTATAGGCCTGTGACCATTCAACTTTCTTTAGCCAGACATAGATAAGTGGATGCCTCGAAAGCTATAGACCTGTGACCATTCAATTTTCTTTAGCCATCTGTAGAGAAGCTTGCCTCCAAGGCTATAGACGTGCAACCATACGTCTTCCTTTAGCCATCTAAAGAAAATTGTATGCCACCAGGGGTATAGACTTTCAAACAAAAAATTATTTAGCTGCCTACAGGGAAGTTTGTCTCCAAATCTATAGACATGCAACCATTCAAGTTTCTTAAGGCAACTAAAAAAATTGTATGGTATTGTCGACCATGAAGTTTCTTTGGCAGCCTTAAGTTTTGTATGTTTGTACCATGAAGCTATAGCTAGATAGTCGACCATAATAGTTTTATTAGCTGCTATTATGGTCCTTAGGGTGTCACTAAAGCTACACCAGCCATAGAAGCTGCTCGCATTTCGTATATAGACCTTCAATCTTCTAAACGCTCCCAATAATGAAATGTTTACAAAAGCTATATACTCGACTGTAGAAGCTTGTTTAGCTGCTTTAAAGCGTATCACCGGAGCGATAAATTAACATCGTAAATGCTCAAAATGGCTCTAGAAAGTCTCATTGGGTATATGTAGACCTTTCAACCATTCGGTTTCCCTTAGCCTTGTAAAGATCATTCGAAGTCAGTATTATGCCTCTCTCTATAGAAGCAAGTTAATGAATCATACATTAAATGCAAGCAACAATGCACTTTTTTGCAAGCCCATTTGCATTCTTATGAGCATGTTAATTCAGCCACCACCTAAAATAGCTGTGTGGTGACTAATCACTAAAACTTTTATTACAAATTTCACCTATATAAAGAGACTTGGGACTATAGTGGCATTTTCCTATAGTTTATTGAAAATTGACATAGAAACATTTGAGGAAAACTCAGGTTCATTCATACGGCATTAGATGTATCAATATAAGCATATAAAATGAGCCCAGCGACAAAGCGGACTTTCTTGCACCCGTGGAACAGGAGAGGGAGAGGGAGGGTGAGGTATGAAGTACAGGGTGTTTCAAAATAAGGTTTCGACTCTAAAATCACTTGCAAAAATCAGGGACTCAACGTATCAAGTAGAAACCTCGAGTACATACAGCTTTCACTGGTCGGATTCTTAAGGATCACATCCAAGTACAAAATTTAAAAAAAACTAAAAAGGAAAATGTTCTATGCTTTTAAATGGGTTAGTTTTTTAATCGTTTTTTTTTCATACTCTAATAGACTTGAAATTTTAATGTGCAAATGGGACTAGAAAAATATGTATTCGAGGCGAGTTGTGTAAACAGGACTAGTAAAATATGTATTCGACGCAAGTTTCAACTTGATGCGTTGAGCCGTGGAAAGCCGTGAAACATCAGACAATGTTAAAAGCAAATTGGGTCAAGGTAAGGACAAAAACTGACATGCACAGATAGTCAAAGGCAAGCTAGTAACAAAATACAGGGAAACAGAGTACACTAGACTTAGTAGTCGATGTTCTTATGCAGAGGGGAAGCATACATGTTATCATTTACAACGAATGCTACACATTTCTGACTCACACAGTGAACACCTACAATTCTGTAATGATCCTGGGCTTTAAGCACCTGCATGTGAGCAAATGTAGGAGTGAACTTAACGAGGCTTGCTTCTACATTTTGCAAGAAGAAATACACACTTTTGTCGCAGACACAGCTTGAGACGCACACATTACAGATAGCAAGTACAGAGTGAATTATACCAAATGTACAGTCATTAAGATAAACAACGGAGTTTATCCGAGTGGTCTTGTTTAAGCAATGGGCAATATACTTCGTTCCATTGACAAACACTTTCTTATACTTTGTGACCGCAGATGTAGACATGCTCATGTTGTGGATCGAGTCAACCTCTACGGATGTCAGTGTCCGTGACCCGGTGCCGATGGCGATTGCGTTGGCATGTTTCTCAACATTGAAGATTCTCCGATACCCCCTAGTCAAATTCTCAAAGTAAAGTTGGATCTTTGGTTTGCCGATGAAGGAGCGCTGAGAGTTAGCTAAGGTAGGCAAGAACTGTGACAGTAATAGTTTTCGACAGATTTGCTGGGGCACATACTGAGTTCCATGAAAACTCTTCTTTATGACTCCATTCATATTCTCGAACGGAAAGGCTGAAAAGCCCCACAATGGCCCCCACTGACGTACAGAGTCACAAAGGTGTACAATCAAATGCAGGTTAAAAGTCATCTGTGCACACCCATACAGGTCTTGATACTCCCTCATGAAGACTGCGATTTCGGCTTCGATAGCACCAAGCCTGTCAAGGGCTATCACATCGGCCAGTAGTGCATGCATAATGGCACTGAACCTACACCAATTTTTGAAATATGGTTTAGGGAGCACCCCATTCAGGACAAAGGGCGAGTAGTAGAGTAGCCATGCCCTCCATTCCGTCGCCTTCCAGAATTTTCGCTGAGACAGCGAGCGTGGAAGGCGCGAGAACTCATACGGCGGGGTGATGTTCTTCAGACGAGCATTGATCATTGTCAGCTTTTTTCCCAAGTGGAAGCTTCGGCGTGCGTGTGAACCTTTAAACCAAAGGTTTGTAGTTGCTTTCACTACACCTAGGCAGACCGCATGCATGTAGTCGACCACAGTGCTGTTGGTAATGCTAAAAAATAGCATTAGCGACAACACTGTGGTCCCAAGCACTCCATGCGACAGTGACCTTGCATCTTTCTCGTAGTCCTCGTCTGTCCTTTTTTTAACCTTCATAACCTCGTACACGCGGGCATGGCCTCTCCCTTGTTGCACAACACGACCCGGGTGGAAACACCAGCAGCACCCATACTGACCATTAAACTGTGTTTGGTTGTGGAGCATGCACCTGGCCACAGTGTCGACTGTGCATGGACCAGGGTAAGCCTTGGTTACATGGTCAACACCATCGCTGCCAGTCCAACTAAAGCCACTGGTGCTGAGGTCATTCATTTCCTCGATGAATGGCACCAAGAAACATTGCATGTTTGGCTTCTTTGGGCCAAACCAAAGACCGGCAAGGAGTACATTGTTCATTCTTTCCTTGAATGGTAGTTCGTTTACCATCACTTCTAACGGCCACACGCTATACTCTGAGGAATGAAAAAGCGGTATTCCATCCGTGTTCCAGGTCAGAGTTATGTCGTCATTGCCCAGAGGAAGTTTGTTGTAGGCAGGACTTTCAGTGATGTCACTGACATCGAACTTCAGGCCCGGCTTTTTCAGCGAAGGGCTTTTCTTCTCAAGCAAATTGCGGAGCTCGGCCTTCCAATCCAAGCTAAGAAAATAGTACCCTCCCCGCAACAGGAGCTTTGCCGAGTGCACGGCACCACACACACAATTAAGTTTGTCACTTTCTTCCTGACCAATGTACGACAGACATGAAGGGCAATAAAAGTGGCTTCTGAGAGGCTGCTCTTGCTTTCTGAAATACTTTTCAAATAGATAGTTTGTTGCAGGAACTTGGCTGCCTTGAGGGAGGTGGAGCTGTAGCATAGTTAAGAGGCTCTCCGTTGCCTCTTTTGTGTTGTGGTGACGCAAAACGTGAGCCATCAGCAAAAGAAGGCTCTCCTCGTGAGTCACCTGAGCCCCAGGAAACAAGGGTTGAACCTGGGAAAAGAGAACGCTTTCTACATTACAAAGTGTTTCCAAACCAATCATTTTCTGCCATATAAAAACTCGAAATACTTTTCACAAACTATTAGAGTTTTGGATTCCTTAAAGGGCAACTCCGGTCCATACTTTCGATTTTGGGATTATGACTTTTTTAGTGCAGTCAGCGTCCCTGAATTACAAAGTGTAATTTTTTCGCATTATTGTGCATAGTTTTAAAGATATCGACGCCTCAAAGTTTTGTTTGAGGCGCTGCCGACAAAACCGAAACTAGCCACGCGAGGCCCCGGCAACACTGGAAATTAGCCGCTATGTGGACGTGACGTCAGGATCGTTCTCGTTAAACGAGTACACAGGCCAAGCGGCACCTATCTCTGTTGCGCTAGCCGTCTAAAGATAGAAGGTAAGCTGATTTTGTTTTAATTCTGTATACGTGGTAGTTATCCAGCATATGTAGCAAGAGTTAGTGCGTATATCCAAAAGCTAGCGACTGGAAAACAAGTGAACTCGTTCGGTGCCGTACTCGGCGGCGGCCGCCGTACGTGCGCTCTGCCGTACTCGTCGCTTGTATACCCAAAAGCTAGCGACTGGAAAACGAGTGAACTCGTTCGGTGCCGTACTCGGCGGCGGCCGCCGTATGTGCGCTTGCCGTACTCGTCGCTTGTGTACCCAAAAGCTAGCGACTGGAAAACGAGTGAACTTGTTCGGTGCCGTACTCGGCGGCTGTCACCATGCGTGCGGTCTTCCGTACTCGTCGCTAGGCCTAAATTGGCATCGGGGCTCCGTGGATGGAGCGGCGTTGTTCTACGCCGCGCTGCCAGTGCCGTACAGTACTGGGGGCCCTCTCGCTTTCGCGCTGCGGGTCAGTCCCAGACCAAAGCTTTGAGGCTCTCCGGCACGGGCCACGGCGCCCGAACACACGTGTGCTGGGCTGTACACGTCTGTTTTTTCGTTCTTTTTTCCTCAGGCGCGTAAAAGCCGAATTCGCAAGCTACGACACTAATTTACCACACAAGTTTGTCTAGGTGGTAAATCTAAATTGTAAAAATGCAAAAAAAAAAACTTGCCGCATTAAAAAAAAGAAGTTCTATAGGCAGACATTTTTTTCTCAAAGCTAGCAAAAGTTTTTGTGGGTGATAGAGGAAAACAGAGAATGTTAGCAAGGTGAGAAGAACACTTTCTTTCTCTTTTTTCCCTCAAAGAAGCACACTTTAAACTGCTCGACCGTGCGACGGCTGCGCCCGTCCGGACCGGAGGAAAAAAGAGAACGATCCTGACGTCACGGCCCAACATTGCTTTAGCGATCGGCAACCCGCTGGCCGCCCGCTAAGGAGCAGCGGCTTGCGGCGGGTCGCATTTTTATTATCGGCATTAGTTGAGAATGCGGCGTCCCCCGGACGCAATATTTTGGCTGGCGTCCTATTTTGTGTCACTACAGCGATACCAGTAATTTATTTCATTTTGAGTTTTGGCCGGAGTTGCCCTTTAAGATCACAAAATGATCATTTGTACCTAATGCTTAGAAGCACCATACTTGGGGACAACATTCTGTGGCAATTAAACCAAAGCACAGGTGACGAGGCAAGAAAAATACTGGGGAAAATAAGCGCTTAATGGGGAGAACTTGTGCCCAAAACAAAAGAATAACAGTACGCCGCTGACGTCGAACCTTGGCGTGGCAGTAAAGTCGAGCACTGGCGATGGAGTGCCTCTCTATGGCCACACGTGGCTCCTTTTACAGCCGCTTCGCTTTCTACGACATTCCTACTAAAGCATTCGGCACTAGAACATTCTGTTCCAGAAAAAATGACGTCCTCGAATTTTCTAGGACGGGTTTTGCCAGTGAATAAAAACTGCAGCCAGTCCTGGGATTCAAACCAGGGAACTCTGCGTGGCAGCCAGGTGTGGTGCTCACTCGGCCACGACACACGCAAGCGGCAATATCTCTATGTCAGAGTGTCTACCAAATTACTTATTACAAGTTCCCTGACTTTTCAAAATCTCTAAAATGTTACTCTGAACCAAAAGACTTGTTTTTGTCTCAAGTTACAGCCATTCTTGCGCAAAATAAAAGTTTTTACTGCCTCTCAGTGGAGTAGCAAGTGCGAGATGCTTGGGATTTTGCGTCACAGCGGAGAAACGCTATTCTAAAACACTCTTGCGTAGCGTGCACTAACACAAGCGCTAAATTTAGTGTTTGCATGGGCAAAAATTGTATATGTTATTCTAAAACTTCCTAGTAATGTTTAGCGACTGAAATTAACCTGTATGAATAGAATGTGCAACAAAGATGTATTTGTACTGCATTGTGTAGTGCACTGAAGGTGCATACATACACCAGATTTTGTGTTACAAACTAATGAAGCAAAAAAGTCCATACCATTGGGTCAAGAGAGGGTGAGTCCATGTTTGTGGGACTTGAGGGTACTGCCTGTGGAGCATGCCCAGCAGGAGCGCTTTCCTCATGGGTGGTAGCGCTGGCTCCCCTTCCAGTGCTTGTAGCGTGTCCTGTGACCTCTCCTTGCTGCTGTGTAAGGCTCGCAGAGGATGACGGCAAAACAAGCTCAGGACACATCGCTGGTTCACGTGCATCCTCAACCAGCATTTCATCATTAGGCTCAGGACACATCGCTGGTTCAGGTGCATCCTCAACCAGCGTTTCATCATTAGCTGAACTGTAAAGAAATACAATTGTGACAGATTGAGACTCTGAAACCTGTCTCCATGGCCGTGCTGCCCAATAAAATTCACTCTGTTTCTTCCCCTTTGGTTGCGAAATTGTATCCTTGTGTACACACAAACAATTATTACCTGGTAGAGTCATTCAGTGCTGCATACTGCTTCCTGTAGCGATAAGCAGAGCGCCTCGGCACACAAGCAGTGTCGCACCGGACATATTTCTTGTATCCCTCTGCCTGCTCCATCTGAAAAATAAACAATTATGTTCATTTGCATCTAATGAGAGCACACAAATATAATATGAAGTGTTGAATGACCACTGTAAACTAGTGCCTCAAAGCTGTGGCTCTTAGCAGACCATTAATTAATTTACCCACAGCTCGTGCTGATGACCATATACGAATAGTTCTAGGAATGAGGCACGAGCGAGTGTGAGCATTTCACTACTCCCTACCGCTCCGGGCGCAGGCTTCAGAGGATAGGGAGTTTTAGAATACCGCTTCAGAAACTAGGGGGTTTTAGAATATCATACTCAAGAGCTCATGTATGCAAGAAATCATGTTGTGACCACTGAGCATGCGCCACAAGCAAACGCAGGTGCGAGTCTTACCTACATACACGATACATACATTATTATTCACTTTAACGTTCATACGTAGGTCCACCCTCCATTGATCTACTACTACTAAAACCCCACCCGAAACAAGCACTTGTGCCATGGCTCATACTGGCATTCGAACCGCAACCATCCCAAGTCGCAACCGTAAAGCAAATCCGCTCGTTTTCACCATCAAATGCGCGTAAAATTGAACTGAATCGGCAACCGCATTTGCAACCACTTCGCAATCGCAATGGACCTTCTAAGTGTGATGTAAGTGTTCCAAACAAACCGTTGCTAGAACATTGCAATCAGGGACTTATCCACGAATCTAAATCTGGGGGGTGTTGCAATTTTATTGGTGTGGTGTGGTGGAATGGGTGGGTGGGGAGGGGGGGTTGTTGGGAGGGGGTGTCAATATGTTTATATACATTGCTCAAGAAATTCTGGGGGTGTCGCACCATAATTAGGGGGCGTTGGGGGGGGGGCTGTATAAATCTCTGGTCGTAATAGACAAATATAAGGGACTGCAAATCGGTTCAAAGCAACGAGTGTTCAAAAATCAGACGTGGAATTTAAAGTTCTGAAAATAAAAGATACATATATGTGACGATTGGCGCTCGTCGGCCAATCGCAAGCCACTTCTCAATCGCACGCCGCCTCTCCGAGAGACGCGGTTTGCAATAGGCCTTATGCGAAATTGCTTTATGGTCTGACAACACTGATAGCGTCGCCATTTTATTGATGGCAAGCGTTGTCGGTACCAAAGCACGGTGGAGGCATCGGAGACAGCCGTACGGACAATCTGCGATGGCGCAGCAACTGTTTTCCGCCTTCTGACCATATTGTGTGGACGAACAGTTTAAACAACCTACCGCAACTGTCTGACAAAACTCTCGGAGGCCTGTGCACGCTGGCGACAACCTCGTCGAAGCAGCGGAGCAAGTCCTATGCCTTCGCTGTGGAAGCTTGTTGTCGCCAGCGTGTGCACAGCCCTCCGAAAGGACTAGGCCGTCATGCCTTTCATTTTTGACAACACTTTTAATTATTTTTTCGATGCGAATACGCTTGAAGTCGTACTGTTTAGCAGTATACTGCTCCACGCAAATACATGACTCAAAATTAGGTTGTTTTTTTAGTTGTTACTGGCGGAGGGTGTTTTGGTGGAACGCTCTGTGTTCTTCTAAAAGAAACTGTGCCCTGGGCAATATTTTTCAAGCGTTGCAAAGGGCTAAAGTTGGTTACAGATTGCATTGACCTCAAGCACAGTTGACGGATGTTGCGCTATTAATGAATATTCGTTCAACCCTGACAGAATAACTGCAGTGACTTTCTCAATACTACCCCCAAGCTTCTTTGCACAAAACAAATTTTCTACCTCGGCTGCGACAAAAAAAAAGAAAAAGAAATGGAGGCTGTAAAATGAAGTTGGCACCGTCCGTGTTGCTTCATTCGACGTCCGCAACGCAAGTTTTTGCCGCCACCGACATCAAAGTTTTGGCCTCTGTGATGAACCTAACCATACCACTGTTAACCATATGCATCTTCAATTATGGTTGGTAGCGTAGATTATTAAAACTGCCATCATTTTGCCTCGCTTAAAGGGCAACTCCGCTCAATTCCGAAAAATTTAGGCTTACATGTGATTCCATTTTACAAAGCACTACTAAACAGCTCTACGTCTTCGGATTCACGAAATGTGGAATATTATTTGTGTAATCTTAATTTAAACATCAGCTGATACCGAAACCGAAACTTCGGTTGCGTCAGGCAACATTGGTCTCGTGTCGTCAGAGTCATGGCCACGTCACGTCGAACCACGTGGTCTTGTGAAGTTCATGGGGGCAAGGTACAGGACACGCGACGTGGGAAGGTCGCTTCGCATGGCGTGGACGGTGATGGCCCGGGGGAGAGGGGGAAGGGGAGAAGACGAAAGAGGAAAGGGGGAGCGGAGAAACCGACCGATAAGTGTGCAGGGCAGCGCAAACTAGCGCATCCGCGTTACGGTGATCACGTGGACGCTGTTGAGCCAACACCGGGAGGAGAAACTCATGACGTCATCGTTCAATTTCACTCTGAGAAGTAAAAACAAACAAAACGTGAGAATGACGTAGACATGCCTCTGACGTAGTGGCTCAACGTTGGCTGCTCCAACTCCGTGGCATTGACTGCGCTGGTGATTGCGCCTCGCGTCGCACGCTAGAGTTGGCAGATTTCGGCGACTTGGCTCATTTGAAAGTTTGCTGGCCAGTTTATTAAACATATAGACGGAATTAGATCGTAATATTTGACATGGGGTCTTCCTATATGATACTGAAGAGGGCTGCATTGTTTTCTAAATATCAGAAATGAAGCGGAGTTGCCCTTTAACAGCCTTGGTCTCGTCCGCATGCATTGAGCTGCTTGCGCATCAAGAAAAAGGCAGGCCGACACTACAACATACATAAATGAAGAAAAAAAGGTCATAAACAAATTTGGCACAACCTCGTGCAAAAGATTGGAGCCCAGTTCAACAGTTGTAAATGACTTCACGCGGCGCGATAACGTCCGCATGTTTCTTCGCGTTGTCACCGATTGTTTTTGTCAAAAGCTGCCTCTCAAGTAACAAATAAAAATAAGAAAAAAAGGTGAACCCTGTTCACGTTCATGTTCACGTCATGCACGAATCAAAGGTTCATTGCTGCATCCGCAGCGGAACGCAGCAATCATTGGCATCGCATCTCTCGCACAAAGCGCGATCGCTTGTTTACATGGGGTCTTAACCGGTCGGGTCTCATGGTTTCGTTTTCTCGCCACTAACAAGATGGCGGACGAAGTTCTCGGCGCGCTACTAGATGGCGCTCTTCATTTCGCATATGGCCTATTGGCGACAAGTGCCCATCGTCATCGCGCTGACACCACTGCGGGGTCTTTCCTGAGCAGAAAAATCCGCTCAGAAAGTGGTGTGTCCCGACCTTGCCTCACACTTTTAATAAGGAAATTGGCTTCGTGCAATCGTACTTTCATCAGTTATGACCAAGAACAGACGATTGCAACAATCCGCTTTAGTGCCGCTTTCACTGAGAGCCACTCAGGTAATCTGAGCACGTAACACTAAATCGCTAAATCTAACCTTACATGATTATGTGACACGTGATCATATGCTATTACATGACATACGTGATCATGTAATCTTACGTATTTAGCCAAACGTTCGGTTTGGACCAAAGTTACGCCTAATCTTGCGTGATTATGTGATCGTGTAATTTTAGGTATCTAGCCAAACGTTCACTTTGGGCCAAAGTTACGCCCAATGTTACGTGATGACACGTCCCATGGTCCCGTACGACTACGTGGCTTTAGGTCACATTATCATGTATTCTAAATGCTTCGTGTTTCAGCGAGTATCAGCACAGCGATTTCGGCTATTATTCCAGTCAAACCTTTCGTCTTTGTTTTGCGCTTCCAACCTTCTAATTTAATAAGAAAACTGTGCCGTTTTACTGGTAAAATGATAGGCCTTAAAGTAATTTGAATTTCCCAAAGTAAGGCCGCAGAAGCGTTGAACAGTACGCTACGAACTCCAAAACATCACTCATACATCAGTATCTTTAACAGATGGCCGTATTCCTGGAAAAGAAGAGCGCGACCACGTGAGGAATGTGGCGTCAAGATTCTTCTCGAACAGTTGAGAATGAGGGGAAGCGGCTTCGCTTCACTCCTCGCTTTGGTTCACCTGCTCAAGCGGGATTCACACGATGGATAAAATTGCGAATTCCCTCCGTGGATAGTGTCTCCTGTGACATGACGTCATTGATTCTCGCGCTCTGCAACCTCTCCGCCGTAGACGAGAGTGAAAAGTCCAAAATACTTTTCACTGCGGAGTTTTGGCAGCGGATAAGGAATAAGTTGACTTGAAAAGCGTTTTCTCTGACAACCAAACCAACAATGTGGTCGGTGGTCGGTACCTACAAGAGCAGCGACTACTCTACCATTTCGATGAAAGGTGAACTGTGGCAGCGGACCAGATGCAAGACCGCCACCCGAAATGTGTTTGCAAGACTGTGCACACCACGATTCAGCTTTGTTGGAATGTTGTAACGCTGCTCCCTTCGCGATCATACGTCACTTTCGCTCGGCCTCCGTTCTTGACGACTCTGTTCGACTGAAATGTATTGCTACAGCCGGCTAGACGCCAAGGCAAAGCCGTGCAGAGCTCGCAAGGCTCAGGTGGATTGCGCGGCAGGCAAGGGCTGCGAGACTGACTCGCTCTGCACCCGACCCTCTCACCGCCATGTCACAGCATGGTTTTATTACCAATAAATGCATTTAACCCCGAAAATGTGTTATCAACACCGCTTCAATGGCATTTCGCGGGCCCATAGGGTCGAGGGTTGATTCGATTCGTCCTCGCTGTCGTCTGCCCGTCTCCTCTACCGTGTGAATGCTCTTCGGAGCCGGACGATCTGCGGCTTCGCCGTCACGTGACCAATCCGCGTGCGGATCGGTCCGGCGTGTAAATCGGCCTTCAAGGGGAAGAAGCGAAGCTGAGGGGATGAGAATCGCGACGTCACATGTCTCGTCGGCCATGTTCAATCGTGCATCTCTCCAAAAATACGGCTATCCGTTAGAGATGTCGCTGTATGAGTGATGTTTTTCGGTTTGCAGCGTCCGACCTATCGCTCCCGCCTTGTTTTGTGAGCCCCAAATATCGGTTCAGCATCCCTTTAAAAAGCAAGGCTGCCGCAAATCAAGCTATCATGCACAGATTCGAACACATTACTGTAATCAACTGTGTACAACTAAGTCAGGTTTCGGGATAGTCAGGAATGAGCACTCACTTTTTGACAGGTCCGGGAGGGTCAAGGAGCAACAGCGATGCCGACGGTGCAGTAACGCAATCTCTCGATTGGGAAGCGAGCAGTAGGCTTACGTTACCCAGTGCGTCATACCAACCATGTGGATTCAAAGGCCGTCAAACATGTCCCACAACTCATGGTGGTGATTTCGGTTATTTACAACGCGCTGCCGGTGCTGCTACGCCTGCTCCCGACCGAGCCACCGAGCGACCAGAGCGTGACCCCGAGCACTGTTTTTTATGGGCGAAGTGGCCAGGACGCGGCCTAAAAGTCGCCAGTTTTAGCGAAAAGTCGCCGAGTGGTGATGATGATGATGACCTTTTTCGGATTTTTTTCTTATTTTTTTAAACATTATTGTTTTTTTTTTTTTGGTAAAGAGATAAGTGAAAAGTCGGAGTCGGCCGTCCCATTCCCAAGGGACTCGCGAACACCTTGAGTGACTCAGGATTTGGCGAGAAGATCCTGGTCCATGAACAAAACAGCGGAAGGCTGTTCTTAAGCGCGAAACACATGTACGACGAAACCGTCCGATCCGACGTCCGACCGCGCAATACGACGGTCGGAGGCGAGGGTTTTCAACGCTCTCCGGTGCTACAAAAACCCTCTCCCCCCAAGGTCATTCCGGCAGTCCGCACGTCGGATCGGACGGTTTCGTCGATACATGTGTTTCGCGCTTTATCGAACAAAACCCTCGCTTCGACACGCTTTCGTTTTTCTTTTTTCTTTTTTTTTTTTGACGGTTACACAGGATTTTTTTTTTAACACCTGATAATCAACGAAGAAAGGGTAAAAGCACAGGCGAGCTGGTGAAGAACTTCCATCGTAAACCGGAGACACTACAAAAAAAAAATGGAGTGGTTCTAAAGTGGTTCGGGGTCGGAGAACGTCACCTCACCCGCAACAGGATGAATAAAAATGAGTGACATCCAAAGCTGTCCCCTGGAAGCCACCGGAGAGCTATCCGACTGATATATTTCCCCCCCCCGCCCACGTAGCTTTAGTAACAACAATTTACATAACTGGAAAGAGAAGTCGCTACCCATACAAAAATGGTCTATGGTCGGCTATAGAAAATCCTTTGTATGGCCGGCTATAGCAAATTGGCCCAATTAGCTATAGCCGCTTCTATGGCTGTCTATAGCTTTTCCTATGGTCTTCCCTATGGTTGTCTATAGCTTTTTCAATGGAAAGTTCGCTATCGAATTTTGTATGGCTTATTCTATGGGTCTCTTTAGAAAGGATGCTATAGCCCCCTATGGCTTTCCTTTTGGTTCCTTTGGCCGTCTATAGCTTTTTCTAAGGTCTGCTATAGAGATCTCTATGGCTTACTTTATGGTTTTTTTAGACACCGTGCTATAGCTGCCTATGGCTTTTCTAATGGTTTCTTTAGCCGCCTATTGCTCTTTGTATGGTTCGCTATAGCTCATTCTATAGTTCGTCCTATGGTTCTCCATACCCATCGTGCTACAGCTGCCTATGGCATTTCCTATGGTTCCTTTAGCCGCCTATAGCTTCTTGTATGGTCTGCTATAGAGATCTCTATGGCTTACTCTATGGATCTTTTTAGACACCGTGCTATAGCTGCCTATGGCTTTTCTTATGGTTTCTTTAGCCGCCTATTGCTCTCTGTATGGTTCGCTATAGCTTCTTCTATAGCTCGTCTTATGGTTCTTTATACCCATCCTGCTACAGCTGCCTATAGCATTTCCTATGGTTGCTTTAGCCGCCTATAGCTTCTTGTATGGTCTGCTATAGAGATCTGTACGGCTCACTCTATGGATCTTTTTAGACACCGTGCTATAGCACCCTATGGCTTTTTCTATGGTTCCTTTAGCCTCCTATTGCTCTCTGTATGGTTTGCTATAGCTTCTTCTATAGCTCGTCTTATGGTTCTCTATACCCATCGTGCTACAGCTGCCTATGGCATTTCCTATGGTTCCTTTAGCCGCCTATAGCTTCTTGTATGGTCTGCTATAGAGATCTCTATGGCTTATTCTATGGGTCTTTTTAGACACCGTGCTATAGCAGCCTATGGCTTTTTCTATGGTTTCTTTAGCCGCCTACTGCTCTCTGTATGGTTTGCTATAGCTTCTTCTATAGCTCGTCTTATGGGTCTCTTTACCATCGTGCTATAGCTGCCTGTAGTTTTTCTTTTTACCGCAATCGTATGAAATGTGAATCAAATTATTTGTTGTCACTGTACATCTTTAAAAAAAACTTGTAAGACGTGTCGAACTTCATAACCCCATTTAAAACAAAGAGCTAACATTTCAACAAAAACAACAACAAAAAACAAATGCACTCACCCAGGTGTTTGCAAAAGCACAGGTAAACAGACACAAGGAATCGTTTTCAAATCTCCTAGAAGTTTATTACACACAGCCCATTCTGTAGACAATCACAAACTAAACAATATGTAATATGTGAAGAGGTACTACTGAGCTGTTACACAACCGAGAATATTGCAAAGCAAACAAGAACCAAAGGCAATTCCTGGGTAGTGTCTAGTCTCCCGGCAGCCGGCCGAATTTCCCCCCGAAATTCCACTGCCAGTCGCAACTCATTGGCGCTTCAATCAGTTCATCGAACAACGTTTCATCGACAGATCGTTTCATCAACACGTGATGTTTATAAACAACTCAAAATATGTTCTTTTTTTATAATGAGTTGTTGCAGACTCGCCAAGAAGTGGCGTGAACGGGTGGGCTGGGTCGGTGAGCATGCGCCTCAGGAATACAGGCGCGACGAAATGTCCCTGTAGCGTGCAATTCGCGTAACGAGTGTCGACGAAACGTTAGTGTCGACTAAAAGTGTGTCCAGGAAACGTGTATCCACAAAAGGTGTTAGTAAAGTTTCGTCGTTGTTCTTCTTGGCTGGCGGCTTGGTAGTTTGGTGGACGATGGAGGCTTTTGGGGGTTCCGGGTTCAAGACATTTATTTACATTACAAACTTTGTACAATTTTATGTACAAGTAGGGGAAGTTTGCATCTCCGTCGAACTTCTTTACAGTCGTTCAAAGCAAGCAAAAATCGCCCCTTCCCGCCCCGTCACGAGCTTTTAAAACCTCGGTCCTTCTCGCCCTCGGGAAGGGATCGGCCAATAGGTTTGAAACCCCTCGGAGTCACGTGCTGCCACCCGTCCAATGGCCGACAGGGCGCATACAGGCACATTCGTCAAGTTGCCAACGGACCCAAGGTGACAGCCCCGTAACTCCGACAGTGGTCGTCGTCGCCGTCTTCGTGGCGCCACAGGGAGCCCCTTAGTCGAAACCCGATCTGCCACGAGGGGGTGCGCCGAGCAGCAGCCGCCTTCGTAAACAAACAAAAAGATAACACTTCTCGCGCGCAGCTGGCACAGCCACCACCCGGGGCTACCCAACCTGCCTCGCACCAAGGCGCGCAAGCCCCTAACGAACCCGAGGGAGAGCCCCGTAACATCGATGGTGGTCGCCGTCTTCGCGGAATTACAGCGGACCCCTCGGTCGAAACCCGACCGGCCGCGGAGGATGCGCCGAGCGGCCGCCGCCTCCTCATACCAACAAAAAGAAAACACTCCCCCGCGCCCGGTGACCCCCCGGGGATTGTCCAACATGCCCCGTCCCCAGGCGCGCCAGCGGCGGGCGCGCGGCCTCTAACAAAATAAGCAAAAGGAAACACTTCGCGGCGTCTCCCAACCTTACACCTCCAACGCAAAGACTGTTGTAGGGCGTATAGACCGACAACAGTACACAAAATTCGACGACCGGTGACGCTTTACCGGTCCCGCAAGGGGCATGCTTCATATATACGCTCATAACAACGTTTCTATGGGGACACAAAACAAACAAAAAGAAACGATCACGATTAGACACCACGCCACTGTCGCTCGACGAAACAGCCACTGCACTGCCTTTGAGTTGGGTCATTTCCTTACGCGCTGTACACAGTTCGGCCGGCATCCTGCGGCCCCAATCAGCAGTGCCCACCTGGGCGAGCGGGAACATTCACCTGCTCCCAAGGGTAACGTGGCTCCGCGCTACACATCACCCCAGCTGTTATTTCGGAGTCGCGACAGAGCGTCCGCGTTCCCGTTGTTTACCCCTTTACGGTGGGTGACCACAACGTCGTAACGCTGCAGCGCCAAAGCCCACCTCGCCAGTTTAGCCCCGTGCGGTGTGCTCGCGGTGAGGTAGGTCAGGGGGTTATGATCCGACACGACGTTTATCCGCGCCCCAAATAACCAATAATCAAACTTCTTCAGAGCCCAGATTATGGCAAACGCCTCGCGTTCGATGGTCGACCAGCGCATCTGTGTCGGCGTGAAGCGGTGGCTCGCAAAAGCGATGGGCTTTTCTACACCGTCCCCTCTCATCTGTGCCAGGCAAGCGCCGGCAGCTGTTGCGGACGCGTCGGTAAAAAGCCAGTAGGGTTGATTCGGTTCGGGTGTGCAGAGGGCCACGGCACCACAGAGCGCCGACTTTAATTTTTGGAATGCCTCCTCTGCCTCGCTGGGCCACGGTATCAGGTTGGGCACCCCTCGCTTTGTGAGCGCGGTAAGAGGTGTCGCCACCTCGGCAAAGTCGCGCACATACTCCCGATAATACCCCATAAGTCCCAGGACGCTCCTCAACTCCTTTTTGGTCCGCGGCGCAGCTAGCCCCTCTATCGCCGTGAGCTTGTCCGGATCGGGTCCGTGGGAACCCGACCCCACTACGTGTCCCAAGTACCTTATATGCGCCTGAGCAACCTGGCACTTCTCAACGCTAGCCTTTAAGCCTGCTTGCTTAAGCAGCTGCAACACCACATCCACGTGTTCAAGATGTTCCTCCCAGGAACTGGAAAATATTGCTATATCATCCAGGTAAGCGGAGGCGTACGCCTGGTGCCTGAATAACAGGCGGTTTATCATCCGTTGAAAGGTGGCCGCGGCGTTCTTCAGGCCGAACGGCATCACCTTCCACGCGTATTGCCCTTCGTGCGTCACGAAGGCCGTTAAATGTTCGCTCTCGCGAGCCATGGGCACCTGCCAATATCCGCGGCGCAAATCGACCACGGTGATGAACTTCGCGCTTCCGACTCTAAAAATCAACTCTCTCGGGTTTGTCATTGGGAACGCGTCCGGGCGCGTGGCGGCGTTGAGCCGCCGATAATCGACACATAAGCGCACCGTGCCGTCTTTCGTTGGCAACGCACACGATGGGGTGCGCAAACGCGCTTTCGACAGGGTAAATTAGGTCCAGCTCGAGCAGTTCGCGAATTTGCCGGCTAACCTCCCCTTTGAGGAGCTCGGGAATCCGGTACGGATGCCCCGCCTTGGGTTTATGCCCTCCTCTAGCTCAATCTTGTGCTGGCCCACCGTGGCTCTCCCGGGTGAACCGCTGAATACTTCGCGATGCTCAGCGAACACGTTTAAGATTTGGTTCCCAAACTCTGCGTCGAGGTGTTCCAGTTTTGACACGGGGAGCTCTCCCGTGCCGTCCGAATCACCCCGAGGGGCGTACTTGACCTCGCCAAAGTCCTCGTCTTCGTGGAATACCACTCCCACGTGCCCTGCTCGTGCATAGTAGGGCCGAAGTCGGTTCGCGTGCGCTATTGAAATCTTTCGGTCGGGCCCCTCCAACCGGTAGGAGTTCTGTCTCTCTGTCCCGATAACGGTCAAAGGCCCGGTCCACCTTGGCGCCATCTTACCTGTTCGGTTGCAATCGAACAGCAAAACCTTGCCTCCCACCTGGAAGGACTTCTCCCGCGCGTTACGGTTGTACCTGTCCGTGTAATCGCGCTGCTGAATACTGCTGCTCAAGCTGGCCATCTCCGCCGCTACCTCCAGCTGCTCTCGCAACGTGTCATTTTTTTGTAAATCGCGGAATTTGACAGCCTCGCTGGGCTCATCTCGGTCTATATCAGGGTCCTTAGCTTCCTCTCCCCTCTCGTCCGTTACGGCGCCCGCGAGAACTTCGTCCTCGTCGCGTTCCCCGCCACCTGCTCCGCCGACACTTGCCTCCACCGAGGTTTCCCGCTGAGACGCGGAAGAGAAACCGGCGCCTCCCGAAAGTAGCGCCCAGTCCTCTCCCGTCAAAAGACAGTCCACCCCAGGGGCAAGCTCGTCGGTCAACGCGCACACGATGTTTATCTGCGCGCCGTCCACGACCGTGCCGTCGTGGCGGAGCTGCAGCGGCAAACGAGCGAGCTTGGCCGTTATTGCCTGTCCAAAGGCTGAAATCAAGCGAATCGATCCCGACGGATCCCCTGCACTCGTCGGCAACAATCCTTCCCGGACAACGGTTATTTCGCATCCCGTATCGAGGATCGCGTTCGTCGGGACGCCAGCGCAAACTATCTCGACACGCTGCAAGGTAGGTACAGGCGGCCCGCGGTGGCCCCGTCGCAAGCTTCGCCACCAATAACCCCGAGTTATCTGGTGCCGGCTCGTCCTCTCCGACTACTATTGACTGGATCCGCGATACCTTCGAGCCAGCCCCAGGCTGGGCTCCCGGCTTTGATTTCCGAGTCGGACAGTCCCTTGCCAAGTGACCCTCTTTTCCGCACTCGTAGCACCGGAATGGGCGGCCACCCCTGCCGGCCTTTGTAACGGGCGCCGCGCCGTTATCCCCGCTAGCATCTACCACCTTCGCGAGGCGCCCCTTCCCCTCAGCCTCCTCGAACGTCTGGAGAATTTTGGCGATCTCGTGTGCCTTCATCCATCCCTCGCCCTCACGCAGAATCACATATTTCAAACTGTCCCTGCTCAGACCGTTTTTTACTCGATCCGCGACCATCAGTTCGACTAGGTCTTGCTTAGTGTCGGCCCTCTCGCGTCAAGGTAATAGGTAAAATACAGTGTTGGCGGTAACGCGTTACAAGCAACGGCGTTACCGGTAACGCGTTACTTTTTTGGTAACGTAGTAACGTACTCGTTACTTTTCCAAAGAAGTAACGGGTAACGTACTTACGTTACTTATTTTGAGTAACGTGTAACGAAATTACGTTACGTTACTTTACTTCTAAAACTTAAAAAAAATTAAATTTAAATTTTTTTGTGTGTTTTTGAGTGCCCAGTCATAAATTCCTTAGTCAAAAAATGCCGCTGTCCTCCACTTTTCTTTGATGTCGGTGCTCATCAGATTTGACGTCACACGCCACCTGCCACTGGTTTTCTCCCGCGGCTCGTTGACCTCGCTACCGCCGTCGCCTCGGCTGGAAGGCGAAAGAGGTCCGGCTTCGGGTGGATTTGGGAGATTCCTGCGTCGAAGCTCGCGTTTCGCTTCCCGCTGGGAAGCGAAACGTTGCTGAAGTACAACAGCGGAGTGTGCTTCGGGTAACGGAGGAACTTGTTCACAGCAACTATCTGTACTTAGACATGTTGTGAATAAAATATTTTCAAAGTTTCAATCTCGGCTGGTCTTAATTTCTGTGCAGCAAAGAGGGAGGCCGGTTCCCTTCTGTTAAGTTCCGTGCCAAGATGTTATAAATCAGCTTCATATATACTTCCGCGCTTTTTCTTGTAACTATCCGGGTGAAACCCCTAAAAAAGAAAGGGGAATTAAGTTTCCGCATGGAGCATATTTTAGCTATGGCGCTTCAGGCCCGTTCACACTTCGTGACCGAGTACGACCGAGAGAGACCAGACCGGTTTTTAAGCCTCTTGGGATCTCTTAGACCAGCTCCGCTGTAGCGCATCCGTTCCTAAGAGATCGCAAGAGCGCATCCGGTCCTAAGAGATCCCAAGAGGCTTAAAAACCGGTCTGGTCTCTCTCGGTCGTACTCGGTCGCAAGAGTGTGAACGGGCCTATACGCACATATCAAACGTTGAAACAGCAAATGTTTTAGTTCATGAATAAAAAGTAACGCAACAGTAACGTGCGTTACTTTTTATCAGTAACGGTAACGGTAACGCGTTCCTTTTATTTTGAGGTAACGTAGGTCGGTAACGCGTTACTTTTATTTGCAAGTAACGAGTAACGTATTTAGTTACTTTTTTCGGTAACGCCTACAACACTGGTAAAATAACCCCTCACCCTTGACGCGAATTGGGTCCACCCTTCGTCTTTTCTTTTGGACGCGGTTTCGAAGCGCCGGAGGTATTCCCCGGCGTCAGTCTCAGCTCCTCTAGGACGGCCGCTTTCACCCTTTCGTAGTCGGCGACCTCCTCCGCGCTCAGGCTAGCGAAAAGGTACCTCACCCTCTCCGACAGTGCAGGCATAATCAAATGTACCCGATTGTTTTGGGGCACCCCGAACGTCGAGAATATTTTTTCGACCTCCTCGAACCAAACTGGCACGTCCGCGTCGCAAGGCAGCTTACGGCCTTTCAGCACCTTGGCACATTGTGAGAACGGGTCCATGCGACAACCCTCGCTCGCGTCCGACCCAGAGCTTGGCTCCGGTCGAGTCGTCTTTCCCTCCACCTCGATCCGGCGCATAGCGATGCGCTCCTCTGACTCGAGCCTGAGCAACTCGCGCGTGCTCCAACTCGAGTCGCCGCATCGCAACGGCCTCGGACTCGCCCGAATTTAACGCATTCGGTTGTTCTACCTCGTGCCGATCATTGTCCCCCGTCCCCGACTCATCCGCCGACTTCTCAGCCATGCCTCTCGTCACGACCACCATAAACTACTCAACACTGTACCGGAGCCACGTCAACTCTTGGAAACACGCAAGAAATCCCACTCACCCGGTCCGGGCTGGCCTGTGTCCGTTCTGCTCCAACGTCGGCAGGCGCTCACTCGCTTGCACCCCTTGACGGTTCAGGTGCGCTGAGGTCTGCCGCCGTCTTCAGGAGCTTGTTCCAGCAGGGTCCCGGTCCGGAGACGTGTTGCGCTTCTTTCCGTCGACGAGTCCCAGCCCTTGCTCTGCTCCAACGTCGGCAGGCGCTCACTTGCTTGCACCCCTTGACGGTTCAGGTGCTCCGAGGTCTGCCGCCGTCTTCAGGAGCTTGTTCCAGCAGGGTCCCGTTCCGGAGACGTGTTGCGCCCCTTCCTTGAAGGTTCAGGCGCACGATCCTTTCGTTGTACTCAGCTTGCCGAGAATTGTACGTCAATACCCCTCCGCCAGCCCTGTCGGCTGCGCCAGTAAAGTTTCGTCGTTGTTCTTCTTGGCTGGCGGCTTGGTAGTTTGGTGGACGATGGAGGCTTTTGGGGGTTCCGGGTTCAAGACATTTATTTACATTACAAACTTTGTACAATTTTATGTACAAGTAGGGGAAGTTTGCATCTCCGTCGAACTTCTTTACAGTCGTTCAAAGCAAGCAAAAATCGCCCCTTCCCGCCCCGTCACGAGCTTTTAAAACCTCGGTCCTTCTCGCCCTCGGGAAGGGATCGGCCAATAGGTTTGAAACCCCTCGGAGTCACGTGCTGCCACCCGTCCAATGGCCAACAGGGCGCATACAGGCACATTCGTCAAGTTGCCAACGGACCCAAGGTGACAGCCCCGTAACTCCGACAGTGGTCGTCGTCGCCGTCTTCGTGGCGCCACAGGGAGCCCCTTAGTCGAAACCCGATCTGCCACGAGGGGTGCGCCGAGCAGCAGCCGCCTTCGTAAACAAACAAAAAGATAACACTTCTCGCGCGCAGCTGGCACAGCCACCACCCGGGGGCCACCCAACCTGCCTCGCACCAAGGCGCGCAAGCCCCTAACGAACCCGAGGGAGAGCCCCGTAACATCGATGGTGGTCGCCGTCTTCGCGGAATTACAGCGGACCCCTCGGTCGAAACCCGACCGGCCGCGGAGGATGCGCCGAGCGGCCGCCGCCTCCTCATACCAACAAAAAGAAAACACTCCCCCGCGCCCGGTGACCCCCGGGGATTGTCCAACATGCCCCGTCCCCAGGCGCGCCAGCGGCGGGCGCGCGGCCTCTAACAAAATAAGCAAAAGGAAACACTTCGCGGCGTCTCCCAACCTTACAGTGTTCATGAAGCGTTTTTTCACAAAACGCAGGGAGAATAAGAAAGTCAGTATTCTAACTGCAATTTTCACATCATTTCAGACAGCTAATGGCAGGCGACTACGGTCGAATTTCGGGGAAATTATTCTCCCAGCTGTCAGAAGATAGGCACTGCCAGGAGGTAGACACTACAGAACGGTCAATTGTCGCCGAGTAGGTTGCAGCGCACTTACGTTGAAAATACCGGACTTGAAAGATGTAATCCGGGAAATATGTCGACACGGGCACTGCAGACAACCACTCAAACACAAAACCGAGAAGGAAGGGATCCGAGAAGATTCACCACGATGTAGCACAAGCTGTCATTTGCCGAACCGAGTACTGAACGCATCACAAGAATGTCTTGGGCTTCTTTGAAGAAATCGCTTGTTGCCGACATGCGGGTAGAACTTTTCGATCGAGATACCATTTATCATAGAAGCGAAATCCACAGCAGCCCCGCGGGCCGCACGACACGCGAAACTAGGTCCGCAAGCAGGCATTCCGGGTAGCAACGGCTAATGCGTCATCCGTCAAACCACGTGATCACACTCCTTCCGTTTCATGCGCACAGAGAGCGGAGTCAAGCGATGAAAGGTCTACGGTTTATTGGTCCGCCGAGTGCGCACCTTCCACAATGCTTTCAGCTTAGGGAGAGAGAGAAAACAGAGGAGGTTGAAAAGCAGAGCTCCTTCAAGGCCAGAACGGGGGTGCGATCACAAAGACTAATCTTCAGGGGCATACCAACAATGAACACAACGAGATAATTGTCGACGACGACGATGACGAAAATAATCCCTGGAGAAGGGGAACAAAAAAAGAGAGATAATGTGTCACTTATATCCTGTTGACAGTTCAACCCAATGTTGATAGTGCAGTGGATGCTATGTGTGGCCTTGGGCTTAAGGCAGGTGCCGTGTTCAGCGTTATCACCAGCTTCGAGACTGTTGGCACGTGACCCTAACCGGAGACACGATTGGCCTCAAACACGCATAGCGTCTACTCTGCTGTCACTACCGAGTGAACAGGACAGCTCCATGAAGGCCAGCTTTTGGACTTCCAAAGCTGCACTTCCCAGAAGTGACCCAAAACGGGGCAGGTTTGAAGATATCATATTTTACGCCGTGTAACCCACATTAGAATTTCAAATGAAGAATTAATGGCGAATACTTTTTTTGCGCAGGATGTCCACAAATACACACACACACACACATACACACATACATACATACATATATATATATATATATATATTTTTTTACTAAGCAATTTTGAATTATGTGTACACTGTTAGGTTCGCATTTTTGAACTTCAATTTTGGGAATCTTTGCATCGTTGTGGCATTTCTGATTGCATGGTTTAAGAAATTTTTGCCGTAATACGTTTTTTATCCGTGAGTTCAGTCTATAGCACTGTCATCAATTACAATCTCTGCGCACCACGATGACACATGGTGGGGCTGTGTGCTCCAAGAAGCGCCAAAGACTTTAATGTCTCATAATTTAAAGAAAAAGAAGAAAAATTAGCCACAGCGCTTGCTGATTTGTGGAATTCGCAGAACAGAGAGATAATAGGACGCACCTAGGGTTGCGCGTGCCTAACGATATTAATTTTTTTTCGGCTGTTAACTTGTGTCTTTGTGTATATTTCGCCGTTCTCGACACGGGCGTCGACGGACATTGCACCGCTGCTTACGCCCCTGCCGGGGTAAGCTTTTTTGTTGTCAGGACACTCTATCGCGCTATAGACGCGTCTATTTAACGCTCATGAAGTCTCGAGAGAACTGTGTCAATTGTTTAGTCAGAGCAACGACGCAGCAATCACGAAGCGAGAGACGACTGCGCCTCGATCTGGCTGTCCGCGTTCGCTCTGATAAAATGTGAGCGTGGGACTCTCGAGCAGCGTTAGCTTTCTGATGATGCAGGACGCTGCTTTGTCGTTGAGAATCTTTGCCCTGCGAACGCCGGCGAAAACGTTCCAGTGCTCGGCGTACCCTAGGCAGCAGCGCCTGTCAGCGACCGCCCGCGCAGCATCGCAACCTTTCTGGAGCCTATTGGCAACCTGCGAGCACCGACGATTTATCGTCGCGACTTGAATGGGAGCATTTTATGGACCCCCGCGAACATGAAACACCGCGAACATGAACTCCCACGAACATGATTCCCGCGACGACGAACCGCCGGCGCTCGCAGACGGAAGGTTCCGATGCTGTGCGAACGGTTGTTGGAGGACGCTGCGTAGGGTACGCCGGGCGCTGGAACGGCTTCGCAGCCATTCGAAGGGCAAAGGATTCGCGACGACAAAGTAGCGTATTGCATCTTCAGTAAGCTAACGCTGCTCGAGAGTCCCAAGCTTACATTTCCACAGAGCGAGCGCGGCCGGCCAGATCGAGTGCGCAGTCGGCTCTCGCGTCGCGATTGCTACGTCGTTGCTCCACCTACACTGATGACATGTGCACCGGCATTCGAAACAGCCCTCTCGAGACTTTATTCGAGTCCAATAGACGACTTTATAGCGCGATAGACCGTCGTGACAAAAGTAGAGCTTACCTCTGTAGTGGCGGAAGCAGCGGCTTTATGTTCGTTGACGCCGCGTCGAGAACGACGAAATATACCCAAAAAACATTAAATATATTTAATACAGCTGGCAGAAAGAAATACAAACATGGCAGGGACACGGACAAAGTAGAAGGCGCGCTACGAAATACATATGCTTACAAAATACACTGGAAAAGACAAATAATTAGAGCTAAAAAACGGAAGATTGAGATGACGTCAACGCCGAAATAAGGCAATGCGCAGGGAAAGCAGCCGGCAAAACTGCAATAGTCCTATAGGCAGCTAAGGACGCTTTTGTGATCGCGGGCGTATAGCCGCGGCGACGTACGCCCCGTTAACCTGGCTAAAGAAAATTCTCGCCCCGATCGAGCGCATGAATGACTCTCTTCCACTTTCCTACATCTGCAGTAAAAAAAGAAAGAAAAGGGTCGCGGGCCTATAGTCTAAGCAATATAAAACACCATTAAGCCGGCTAAAAAAATTGGATGGTCGCGAGTCTATAGCTCGAGAGACATACATCCCTCTATAGCCGGCTAAAGCACATTGAAAGGTCGGAGGCTATAGCTTTGGGGACATAGAACACTATTGAGTCGGCTAAAGAAAATTCAATGGTCGCGATTCTATAGAATTAGGGACATACACCACTTTATAGTCGGCTAAAGCACATTAAAAGGTCGGAGGCCTAAAGCTTTGGTGACATAAAACACTATAGAGACGGCTAAAGAAAATTCAATGGTCGCGAGTCTATAGATCTAGGGACATACACCACTCTATAGCCGGCTAAAGCACATTGAAAGGTCGGAGGCCTATAGCTTTGGTGACATAAAACACTATAGAGTCGGCTAAAGAAAATTCAATGGTCGCGAGTTTATAGATTTAGGGACATACACCACTCTATAGCCGGCTAAAGCACATTGAAAGGCCGGAGGCCTATAGCTTTGGTGACATAAAGCACTATAGAGTCGGCTAAAGAAAATGCAATGGTCGCGAGTCTACAGATTTAGGGACATACACCACTCTATAGCCGGCTAAAGCACATTCAATAGTCGCGAGTCTATAGCATTAAGGACATACATATTTCTATAGCTCGCTAAAGAATATTGAATAGTCGCGAGTCTATAGCTGCATAGCCATAAATTATTCTATAGCCAGCTATAGAAATCGGAATGGTCGAGATTCTATAGCTTTGAAGACATAGATTTTTCTATAGGTGGCTATAGCGTGTTTTATGGTTTCTTATGGCTGACCATAGAGGGTCATAGAAGGTGATAGCTCACCATAGGATTTTCCATAGACGTCCATAGACCATTTTCGTATGGGTAAGACGCCATTAACACAAAATGGTCGTTAGGACGACTGAAAACACTCTAAATTTAGCGACTTTCTCGCTAAGTTAACACCACTGGCGCCACTCAGGCGGCTCGCAGTAAAGCACTGGATTGAATATTCATTGCTTTATCATGCTCTGGTTCGTTGGAAAACTAATCGCCGGTTTGGAGGGTCCCGTATCTCTAACTGAGACAGTCGCCAACGGATTGCAGCGCCATTTTTCTTGTGCGTAGCGGTTGCTTTTTCTAGTTAATTCTCAAAAAGTGCGACGCAACAATCTCTACAAGCGGCGCTGCAAGACGACGGTGATCGTGCTTCGAAGCGAGCAGATGTCCATGTCCACCTGCAGTTTACCAATATTTACCAACTGAAGTATCCCCGTACTTGCCTCTATTTCGTATTCATTTCCAATGTGTAATACTTACGCACCTCGCCGTGCGCACCCGGATTAAATAGACGCGGAATGTAGTTACGCACGCTGCAATAAATAACAAAAACAACTCAGAAATGTCTGATTTATGTGTTTCGTGCACATGTTATGCGTGTCGCATACAATCCTTGCCCGCACTTTAATGCCATCCTTTGTTTTCTCCGACACGTGCTGCAAGTGTACATACAAGCGGCTTGGGTGTATCCGGTCCACGCTTCCCTACTTGCGGGTCACAGAGTCGGCAGTTTGACACCGCTTGTGCTGAACGGGCGCACGCAGACTGTCTTCTAGGCGTATGATTGCACGGCATGGACCTCTACAAAATAGAGCGTGTGGCCGGTGCCATCTTGAGTGTTCGTGTGTATATATGGCGCGTGCTTTGCTCGCTTTCCGACGTGACGAACACGCCCGTGCTGGGCTGTGAAGATTGTACGCTGGGCTGTGATTTTGTAAACACTGGAAAGATCTATACCTTTCCAAAAAAAGAGCGTGCTCCGTGCCATCTTGAGTGTTGGTGCGTATGGCTCGTGCTTTGCTCATTTTCCTCCAAAGCGACGAACACCCACGTGCTGGGCTGTGTAAACATTAGAAAGATGTATAAACGTGAAAGACATGTGGTTCACAAGAATCACTATTACAAGAATCAGCTTTGAATTTAGGGCGCGTTTGGTGCCGTTCGCTGTTCTGGAGCCGCCGCAGCCGTGGCCTAAGCTGTGGATCTTGGTCTACGATAAGTTCATTTACCCATAGCTCTTCTCATTAACCACTCCCCTACGCCCCCATGATTATCAAGAAATCATGTTGTACCCTTTTCCTGTAAATTCCTGCTAGCATCATGAGCACCCCCGACTATACTCGAGGTAACATTTTCATATTAAAAATAGCGCAAAATGGACGGGACGAAAGACGAAGAAGCACACAGGACAAGCGCTACAGAGGTAACACTTCTGATGCAAATAAAGATTATTTTTTATTATTATTATTAAATGCTGCCCCGGCCCTTGTGGCCGGTGCCATTTTCAGTACGCGCGCTTCGCTCACTTTTTAGGCGAAAAAACATGCCCGTGCTGGGCCGTGGATTTGTAAAAAGTTAGCAAGACTACGCAAGCCGCAGGAGGGAAGCCCTGACAGCCTCGACGGACGATCTCGCTGCACGATCTCTCGTGGACCTACTGAGGCGTGACGAAGTGTAATGATCGTGCAGTTTACGTCACGTGCTTCGATGGAGCATGAAAGCTATCCATTTCCAAAGCGTGTGTGAAAAGCTGGGTGTGGGCTAGATGGGAAGATCTCAGGGGAAATCCAAAGAGTTGAGTAGAGAAGCGTGGGCTCGTTTCGACGAAACGATACGTCGATGGCACATCATAGTGTCGACGAACTGACCCATATCAGTAAAATTTGGTTTTCGTCAATGCGCTTCTGAACAAAATGTAGATAGCCGTCGTGGGGTATCACGGTATCACATCTACACAATGACGAACATCACACGTTGTTCTGTTGAAATCAACCTAAAATGCCTCAAATGTCAGTTCGACAAGCCCTTGAATCAGTAGTAGCATAGCATGAAAAACATTGTTGCAGAGACCACTAGGCTGGTTGTCTACGATATGCGAAGTAAGCATCGTGTATGCAGACTCATGACGTCCTACCAGAGGACCCATTTTGTAACGATGCCAAATCCCCCGCCCGCCCGCCCGCCAACCGGCTACATCATGTCCTCACCCCTTTGTGCTAGCACACAGTTTGACACAGTGCGCATGCGTTATCTGCCCCCTTCGAAGAGCGTGCGAATATGAAGCAGTGCGTACCAGCGCGTACTGCCGCTCCGCAGTACTGCTGCTCCGTTTACACGCCGCTCCTTCTTCTGTTACGGGGCAAGATTGTCGCGATGGAGGTATCTAAAGAATTCTTCGCATTAATACTGCAGTAAATAATTTTCACATGAATTTGTCCCTGCATAAATAAAAGTTATAACTGAATGTTGCGCATGTTAAGATGAATAGTTTAATTTTGTACAATATCGTCTGGCAACACTGATTGCGAGCCAAGCTACCTAGCCAAGCCAAGGCAGGCTAGCAGCCAAAACAATTAGACAAGGCAACAGAAGCACGTGTGCGCGCGTTTATCCCCTTTGTTGGCGTAGTAGGCTGGACTTAATTTGCTTTCGTAAGTGCGTACTTGCATTGCTTGCATCATGACCCACGTTCTGGTCAGGTGGCTCAACACGGGGAAGGCCCGCATGTGGGACGTGGTCGCGGTACGAGATATAGTAGACACAAGGGTAGGAGCGACCATTCTCCAAAACCCCAAGGATTCGTCGGTGTTGAACACCAACGTCCACGTCCGATGGGAAGGAGAGAAACACCCTGCAATGATCGTTGCCGTCGGTAAGTTTGCTCCGATTACTTTATAAAACGCCCGAATTTCTCATGCGAATTGGAGGTGTTCAAGTTGTACTTATTCTTTGTTTTTAACAGGAAGCTTAACTCAAATGGAGAAAAGGTGCAAGATAGAAATAAAACAAGGAACCTGCAATGGAGCGTCAGGAAGCGGCAACCCGGTAAATATACCCGTTTATCATATATAGCTTGCACTGCCGTGATTTGGGCCTCCCATGCCGGCGACTATAAACTTCTGCGAGCGGTCGCCACAGGGTGTTTTAAAATAAAGTTTCGACTCTAAAATCGCCCGCTATAATAAGGGACCTGACGTATCAAGTAGAAACCTACCTCGAATACTTCTTTTGCTGGTCGGATTTATGCATTAAAATTGAAGTCTCAATTAAAAATACAATACAAAAATAGTCCCAAATGTGGCAGTTTTTTATTTTTTATTTTTTTCCGTAGGAAGTAGGCATTTGGATTTTTTATGTGTAACTAGGAATAGTAAAATACGTATTCGAGGCAAGTTTCTGCTTGATACATTCAGTCGCAGAGTTTTGACGGGCCGTTATAGTGGCTTGTAACTTTTCTTTTTTGCGACACTCAAAAATAAGCGGCTCAACGTATCAAGTTGAAACTCACCCCAAATACGTATTTTACTAATTCTACTTGCACAAATCGCCTCTAATATGTATTTTTCCAGTCTCATTTACACGTTAAAACTTCAAGTGTCTACTTTAGGTAAAAAAAATTAAACATCTAATTCATTTCAAAGCTTCGGGCATTTGTTATTTTATTGTACTAGGAACAGATTTAAAATTTTAATCTGCAAATCTGACCAGTGAAGACATATTCAAGGTAAGTTTCTACTTGATACATCGAGTCCCTGATTGTTGCGAGCGATTTTAGAATTGAAACTTTATTTTGAAACAGCCTGTGCATTGTGTTCATTCTTCCCTGCAGAGGTAGCACTTACGAGGGGTCCCCGTCGTTTCACCGACACTCGTTTCATTGACACATTTCATTGACAACTTTTAATTGAAGGACGTTTCAGCAACAGACATTTCATCGACACTCGTTACGCGAACCCCACGGTGCTGTGACATTTCATCAACCTACCCGGCCCACCCCGATCATGCTGCTTTGCTGCAACAATCTGCGGCGGCTCATTACAAAAATGTGAACCCACCTGGCCCACCCGTACACGTCACTTAGCGGTGGTGTGTGCAGGTAAACCCGTACGTCCGTGCCCTTGCTTACCAGCAAACCAGTGCACGCTTAACAATAATAAAAAAGGTTGACGATACGTAGCAAGATATGTCGATGAAACACCGCAGTGTCGATGAAACAAACTGTCGGGGAAACGTTCTATGAACTGAGTATCACCCCTTACGAGCTATTGATCTTTGATGGCAGCAGCGTTTGAGCCTCAGGGTAAGTTCTGTGTGGTACAAGCGCAGATCTCATCCTCAGCCCCTATCCAATTCCTCGGAGCATTCAGCAAGTGGCACTGGTAATAGTGGAAGCCGTCTGCTTCTGCGAGTGTTTCGGCATGAAACACTTGGACTAAAGAATGTTTTTCGTAAGCTAATCCTTAATGCTGTGCAGATCGTTACTGTTCCTCTGAGCAACATGCACAAATGGAGTGCTTCAGAGTGTTAGGTGACATCACTTGAGTACCGTGGGACGTACAGCTGGCTGAGCCCCAGTAGTATTTTCAGAAATAGTGCTTGGAATACCGCTCCATTTTGTTGATAATGACTATCTCAGAAATGTTGGTGCCTACTGTAAGCGACTTCACTTTCACGTAAACCTAATTTTTGCGAATTTCGTGATAAGATCGAAATTGCAAATAATTGGTCACGCCAATAAGTCACCCCATGGATACCAAAAAAATGCATATTACTCCCAGTTCCAAACTTTTGTCCCCGCAAAATATTCCTGAAACCAGAATTGCACAAATTTGGGCCCGCAAAAATAGTAATATACAGCATTTAACAGACTGCAAAAAAGTGGGTCCGTCCGCACTTGACAAAAAAGATTATTGCATTCAATGAAGGCGCACACACTTTTTTGCTTCCTACTCGCTTTTCTCTTGCTCAAGGTCAAGAACATTGGGAGTCGGATATTATCTGAAACTGAACTAAAAAATGCCGCATCCTGCTCCTGCAATTGATCGTGTGGGGATTGTTTCAGTTGCATGAGGCTCACATGTTAAGAATGCTTGCACGCCAGCTTTCTGGACTTACTGTGTTACAATGGGCAACAAATTCAGCACATAGTATACCATGCTTACCGTAAAATCCCGAGAGATAGCCACCTACAGTGGCGTACCAACTTCTATTTGAGTGGAGGGGCAAACCAGATCCCCCCCCCCCAGGGCCGAAGGGGGGGGGGGCGGTGCCCATCCCTTGGGCGCCGCCGGACAGTGCTTCCCCTGCCCAGTGGCGGCTGTTTCAGGGGGAGGGGCAAAACACGTGCCTTGCCCCCGCACTCTGAGAACTGGGGGGGGGGCAAGCACCCCTTGCCCCCTACGGTTGGTACGCCCATGCCTACCTAAAACCGAGAGTAAATCGAGTGAAAATATGACATGGGCTAACTTTCGGTGTTAGTAAAAAAAAAAATGTTGAGAAATGTATCGCAGCCAAAGAACGAACACGCGTTTATTAGCACTGTATTCATTCGTCGTCAAAACCGTCGAACGAACAGTCGCTCTCACTGTCAAACAAGAGGTTGACCACCTCCTCACGCACGGAGTTCGACGTGGTTGGCAGGGCAGCGGAAGGAGGGACCGCCGAAGCGAGCCGCTCATAAAGCTCTCCGTCTTCTGATCCGTCGAGGGCTGTTGATATACCGCACCGCTTGAAGGAACGGGCGACAACTTCCTCGCTCACTGCCTCCCAAGCCTTAGAAACGAAGTTCACGACATCTTGTCGAGATGGCTTCTTGAGGTTGCCCTTGGGCGTCACTGCCCCAGCTCGAATGAAGCTTGTCCAGGTCTCCCGAAGGCTGTCCTTGAATGGTTTCATCCAGCTGACGTCAGCTGGCTGCACTATCGATGTGCAGCCACCCGGAACAAACACCACGTTGGTGTCCTTTGCTGCGAGGGCCTTGCGGGCGGCGTCGGTCTTGTGGGTTGGGGCCTGGTCCAGGATGAGCAGGCGTCAGACATCATCTCTGCTCGGACCCCAAATCCGTCGCACCCACTCCAGGAGCACATCAGATGTCATCCAGCCATTTTTAGAGAATGACAGTCGCACGTTGGCTGAAATATAACAATTTGGAGAGCAGATAAGATACAAACGCGAGCACACAGGTGACATTACGGGGCCAAGGGCCAAGTATACTGCCTAAGCTACGCCGCAAGCATGGAACGGAAACAAAAAAAGGAAAATACCGCAGAAAACAGACCGTAATAGTGAGCGAGCTAAACATTTTCTTAGTTTCAAAAATAAAAAGTATTACGATACTTGTATGAATGGTTTTGCAATTAAAAAAAAATTAAATCATACCTGGAACGCTGAGGGCGAACAGCACCTTCGGAGGGATCCGGCCGGTCGGCTTTTTCAGGACTATAAATGCCGGGAGTTAATCCCCGCCGCGGTCGCACACAACGCCACCGTAAACCCACGACGGGAGCATCCAGTGTTCGCAATCCGGATGCTTGCTTCCCCGGCGAACGTTGTTGGTTCGCGTTGCGGGTTGGTCCATTCGCACCATCGTCTGGTCCATGTTTGCAATGGAGAAGTCACTGTAGTCGTGCTGGAGGCGCAGCGTGCCTACAGTCCTTCGGAAGGCCGATACCGCCTGGGCATGGTCAATCGGGAGCCTTCTGGCTGTCGTTGGTCACGGCGCGAAGTGACACATTGAATCTCTTCTTCCATCGGGACAGGTATTGGCTCGATGCGTTAAAGTTGCCCAGCTTGGCTTCCGATGCGAGCTTCCGTGCTTGCTCCTGGAGCAGACAGTTACTAACTGCCCTGCCCGCCGCCGTCTCTTCTTGTAGAAACTCAAAAAGTCCGTCGTCGATCTTTTCGGAAAACACAGGTCGACCGCTGTTCAAAGACCGCTTAAACTTTCCTTTTCCGTGACACTCCTGAAGGAGAGTTTCTGTACGTAGAGTTCCACTGCCTTACTTTCTTACGATCCAGCCGAAATTGGCGTGCGGTCTTACTCACGTTGCTGCCAGCCTTTCGGTGCCACCGGACAACCTTCACTTTCTTCTCCACGGTGAAGCTTTGCCGCATCCTTCCGTTCTTGCTTCGCAACGAAAGACGAATGTCCAGAGTGTTCAGGGATACGTGGTAGCCACGTTTCGGATTCATGCGGAAAAGCAAAGGTTTTTCAAACAGGAGATAAAGTGGAAGGGGAAAATATTTCGCTACGGTTTTATATGTGTGCGGGCTGCATTGTCAACCCAAACGCGCACGTGTTATTTTTAGATCCTGTGACCTGTTATCGCAGCCAGGGTTCAGCAACCCAAGGGGCAACCCAAAGGAATGCACCCAAGGGGGTCCATTCAGCCATTCTCCATTGTTAGGTTATCTCCCACGCACCCTACCCATGCCAGCTAACCTCATTTTCGCGGACGTCACCCCGGCTGGGAGGGCGCTATTGTCAGGGGTGGGTTATCTTTTGGTGTTTTTGAAGAAATCGAAAATAGTGCCAAAAACAGGGGTGGGTTATCTTTCGGGGTGGGGCATCTCTCGGGATTTTACGGTAGTGCATTTGACTGATTAGATATAATGCTAATTCTATCGGGCATTTTTTCGTCCGGATGTTGCTGTATGTTGCATAGCTTCCAGTGCATACCGTCCGCCCACTGGTACAGCAGGAAGAATGTGGTGTCGCTGGAACAGCTGCACCATATCCTTTCTCAATCTCGCAGTCAACATCCCAGTAGAAGTCAAGGGTAAACCCTGTTCATAGCCAAGTGATCATTGCAGACTGTGACGGCATTTGTCAGGTGCCCCTAGTAACGGAAAGCACAGCTCTGACCGCTTCTTTGCACACCCTTGCAGTCTTAGCTCCCTCAAATGTATGCTTGCTCACTACTTCACACCCATGTTTAGAGCCAATGGGTACTCAGCGTCACTCGCTTAGTCGGAGTTTTCTTCTGTTTTTGACTTTGAAGTAACCAGCGGAGAAAAAGGTAGCTAGGGACAGGGTCACATTGGGTAGGTTATGTCCAGTGTCTCATGAGGGTTGCCTGGTCACTGGTAATTACCGTGTTTTCCACCTAGGAAAAATAAGGCAGGATATGCTCAGATCCCTTGTTATTCATGAGAAGAGCAGCTCATATCATTTTTGTCAACACTTCATCAATGCAAGGATTCTTTTTCAGCTGGAACCATGTGAGAGCTGTGCCACACTGGAAGAAGAGAACAGATCAATGAGGACTCGCATTCAGCTTCTGGAGGAGGAGAACAGCAGGGTGAAAGCCACCCTTGATTACTTTACGGCCCAAAGGGATGGTATTGAAGGTGAGTGACACTATACATTGCCACAAATTGTTTACTTTATGCCTGGCGAAAGCTTTTTTAACATGAAGTATTCTTACCCTACTTTGGCGAGTTTCGCGTGCCGTGCAGCAGTGCGGCCAGCAGTGAAGCCATGCCACGCGATCAGAGGAGTGCAGGTGGTGTGATCAAACGATTGGGCGTGGCAAACACGTCGTTACCAGAGTAGAGGGTGAGGAGGTTAGGTTAAGGTGTAGGGATATGGAGAACTTGAAGAGAATTGATGAGCAATAGACGATTTGCTATTTTCCCAAGCGCCCTGGCCCGCGCGCGAGGAGATGGAGAACTTGAAGCGAATTGATGAGCAATAGACGATTTGCCGTTTTCCCAAGCGCCCTGGCCCGCGCGCGAGGAATTGTGGGAGAGACTGTCCCTCGCCTGGCCGCCCTGCCTTGAGATCGCATTGCCTTGTCGCTGGCCTCCCCTTAATCCTCTGTTTTTTTGATTTCATTACCTATCTTTATCTGTTCAAGTGTATTTCTTATTGCTTCTAAGTGTTTCTATTCTCTTCTGCGCGCGATATTTCTTGTATATATATAGTATTTGTGTCTTTATTTTGCCTTTTTCGACGGGAGTGCCCACGGACAACACGCCGCTTCGCGCGTCGTTCCCCGGGTGAGTATTACCGTTGCTACCGATTCCTATCGCACTGTTAGCTGTTCATTTTGGTTTAATTTGACCTGCGTGCAGTCGAGAGGAGCCGTTTTTGAACACCCGTGCACATGTCAAGGGGTAGGCAGAGCTCTGAATCAACAATCGCGAGGCGAGAGCCGAGTGCGCTGTGATTTGGCCGCCTGTGCTCGCTCCGTTGACTCGCACTGTAGCGCATGCCTTCGGGTGCCGCTTACTTGGCCAAGATACAGCACGCCGCTTTGTCGCCGCGAATCATTTGTCCGAATGCCTGCGAAACCGTAACACTGTTCGGCATATTCAATGCTGCGGCGCCTGAAAACTGCACGCAGCGGCGCGCAGTTGTGAGCACTTGAAAAAGGGTGTTTGCAACTGACAACCGCTTAGCAGATAGATTAAGAAGGCATACCATAAGCGCATACAAGCCGCGACGTTGGGCCACCGGCACTTGCGAAGGGCTCGCGCCGCAGCGTACAGTTGTCAGGCGCTGCAGCATTGCATATGCCTCACTTTCGCATACATTCGGACAAATGGTTCGCGGCGACAAAGCGGCGTGCTGTATGTTGGTCAAGTAAGCGGCACCGAAGGCATGCGCTACAGTGCGAGTCAACGGAGCGAGCGCAGGCGGCCAAATCACAGCGCACTCGGCTCTCGTGTCGCGATTGTTGATTCAGAGCTCTGCCTACCCCTGTGACATGTGCGCGGGTGTTCACAAACGGCTCCTCTCGACTGCGCGCGGGTCAAATTGAACCAAAATGAACAGCTAACAGCGCGATGGGAATCGGTAGCAACGGTAGTACTAACCCGGGGAACGACGCGCGAAGCGGCGTGTTGTCCATCCGCACTCCCGTTGAAAAAGGCAAAATAAAGACACAAATACTATATATATATATACATATATATATATATATATATATATATATATATATATATATATATATATATATATATATATATATATATGATATATATATATATATATACAAGAAATACCGCGCGCAGAAGAAAATAGAAACACTTGAGCAATAAAAAATGCACTGGGAAAGATAAAAATAGGTAATGAAATCGAAAAACAGAGGATTAAGAGGAGGCAAGGACTAGGCAATGCGATCTCAAGGCAAAGCGGCCAGGCGAGGGACAATCTCTCCCACAATTCCTCGCGCGCGTCCTCGGGGCGCTTCAGGGATTTCGCAAAAGGGCTATTGTGTTAGTATGTGAAGCGTTGGTTGGTTGGTTGACATGACTTCAAGTCACATGATCGCTTAAGGTGACGTCATTTCATGTTACGTGATCACCTAAGATGACGTGGAGCCTTGTGATCGCGTAAGATGAAGTGTTTTGTATCACGTGATTACGTATGATTACGTGATCTTGTATCACGTTACGTAACCACGTAATTATGCATGATCACGTGGCACAAAACACGTCATCTTACGTGATCGTGTGACACGAAATGACGTCAACCAACCAACGAACGCTTCACATACTAACACAAGTGCTCGGCAATTTGGTTTTCCTTGGCATGGCATAAAGAAAGCCAGTGAACTATACCACACTGCAGAAATGCTTGATGGGCTGAGGATTTGTATGCACTTATCTTTATCTACTTCGGTGGAACAGATTGATCAAAAAGTTTAAGCATTTATAACATTCTTCTTGGAAGCGTTATATGAAGTCAAGATATGTTGCCCGAATAACTTAGCCCAGCAAGAACAAAGCATACAAATCATCAGTGCAACTCCACTCCCACCACATCTTTGATTGAATCATGGTCCTTAGATATATTCCTTGTGGAATGCGTTTCTGTTCCACTTTCCCCAGGAACAAGCTGAACCACTGATGCAAGAGGGTAATCAATTTCACTGGGCAAAGAGCTTAGTAGTTGAACTGAATTTCTTCTTTCCTCAAGATTTTGCCATGTGTTGAGCGAGGCTTCATCAATCTTCCAGTGTTATTGCGCGCTGTGTGGTCAGAGAGAAAGTCAGTTTCAAGTTCAGCCCGGTCATGCGACTTTGCAGTATGTGTCACTTAAAAACTTCAACTTGAAACTCTAACCAAGCTTTATTAAAAGCAAAAATCCCGACGTTTCGGGACCAACTCGGTCCCTTGATCAAGGGTGACTGTTTTGGTCCCGCGAAACGGCCTGCCCACGAATCCGAACGCCCCAGGTGCTCTCCGGATTATCTCTCTTAACCCCGAAATTTAGCTGCTGGGAAGGGTCCCCGTCGACCGGTTTACGTTTCCACGTGTGCATTGAATATGCCACGACTCTAACAGAAGGCGCCTCCGCCAGTTTCTCTCTATTCCGAGGATGGTGCTGTTGTCGAGATCGATGGAGTGGTTTGTCTTCTCGACGTTTTCAGCCAGCGCACTGCCCTCCACATTCTTCTTCACGATGTCGTAGCGGTGGCGCCGCAGGCGCTCTGGATAGTTCTTTGTTTCCCCAACGTACGACGCGGGGAGTCCCTGTGCCCTCTCCCTCGGGGGGCGATCCTTTGGTGGGAGGAGAAGGCCGCCGATGGTCAGGACTGGCTTGTGTGAGACCGCTATGCCGTACTGTCGTAGTACTCGGGCGAGAACCTCGCTTGCGCCTATGATGTACGGTACACACACGCGGGTGGGGGGAGGGGGGCGTTTTGGGTTGAAGGGTGCTTCGAAGTTTCTTGATTGTGCTGTTTACAAATCTAGCTGGGTAGCCAATCTTCCGCAGGTCTTGTTTGATTGTTTTGATCTCTCTTCGGAGGGTCTCTTCTGAGGAGCAGACCGTGATCGCCCGTCTGACGAGTGCCGAAGCCACGGAAGACTTATGCGTCCTAGGGTTGCTCGATAAAAAGTCCAAGTATCGGCCTGTGTGTGTCGGCTTCCTATAGACATGGAAGTCCAGGCGGCCGGACTTTCTCACTAAACAGACGTCTAGGAATGAGAGACAGCCATCTGACTCATGCTCAATCGTGAATTGAATCGCTGGCTCGATGGAGTTTAGATGTGTGTGGAGACGGTCGATCTCACTGGTCTTTACAACACAGAAGCAGTCATCGACATACCGCAGGAAACACACGGGTCCTGGGGAGAAAGTGTCCAGGGCTTTTCTCTCGATCGCCTCCATCGCGAGGTTTGGCACAGTGACGGAGACCGTAGCACCCATAGCCGTACCACATGTTTGTCTGTATAAGTGCCCAGCAAAAGAAAAATAACTGCTGGTTAGGCAAAGTTCCAGTAGACGGCAATCTCGTCCACCTCAAGGCACATTCTTTCGGAGAGTCTCGTGTCAGACGAGAGGGCCGTCCGCGTCACAGACACTGACAGAGGCACAGGCACACTTGTGAAAGCCCAAACCCATGACGCCCCCTCCCCCACCGCGTGTGTGTACCGTACATCAAAGGCACAAGCGAGGTTCTCGCCCGAGTACTACGGCGGTACGGCATAGCGGTCTCACACAAGCCAGTCCTGACCATCGGCGGCCTTCTCCCCCTACCAAAGGATCGCCCCCGAGGGGGCACGGGGACTGGTTTACGAAATTCCCTGCGGTGACTGCCCCGCGTCGTATGTTGGGGAAATGAAGAACTATCCAGAGCGGCTGCGGCGCCGCCGCTACGACATTGTGAAGAAGAATGTGGAGGGAAGCGCGCTGGCTGAAGACGTCGAGAAGACAAACTACTCCATCGACCACGACAACAGCACCATCCTCGGAATAGAGAGAAACTGGCGGAGGCGCCTTCTGTTAGAGTCGTGGCATATTCAATGCACACGTGGCAACGTAAACCGGTCGACGGGGACCCTTCCCAGCAGCTACATTTCGAGGTTAAGAGGGATAATCCGGAGAGCACCCGGGGGTGTTCGGGTTCGTGGGCTGGTCGTTTCGCGGGACCAAAACAGTCACCCGTGGTCAAGGGACCGATTTGGATGGATGTCCGTCGAAAATGTTTACATTTAAGTATGTGTCACTTTTGACCAAAAAGCAGATTACCAGCACGAAACCTCGGTTGGCGCTGTCGGGGTAGGAACCGAACAGGACTGATGCATGTTGATGCTTCGAAGTCCTGCGGGGGGTCTATAGAGCACTTAATAGATATGTTTATAGTGCCAGACATCTAAAATTTCCACTTGCCACAAATTTAAAAAAGACTAATACAAGAACTTTATAAATTGTAAGAGCAATGGAGGCCGCAGACTGTGACAAAAATGTCCGTCTGGAATGTACATTTCAAGCACAGTATCTTTGATGGAGACAAAATAATGCAACATGTTTTTAATGGAAGAACATGGCAATATGATGTAGAATGCTTCAATTTCACATTGAAGTTGCAGGAATTTTTACCTTGGCACATGCTTCAAGCGCTGTAAATATTTTTCTTCATGAACTATACCAAAAAATTATATAGAGACGATAGACCATTATGTGAATAATATGTTATAAAAATCCAATGCTATATCTTAAAAACACTACTAGATAATAAATCCCAAAAATGTCAAAGCCAGGTTTGGGAATTTTCGACGCATGGTATTAGTTTCCAGAATTCTACAAATTGTGATGTTGGCACAAAAAACTATCTTTATAAAATATCTGAGCATCCTATAGTTTGTACTTTTGCCTGTTATGTGCCATCAAACTTTAAAAAATTACAAAACGCAAGAATGAGGTTAATGCTTTGATGCAGTCTAAATGTTTTTCTCGAGAAATAGATTTTTTTTGTTTAACCCCTTTGCGATTTTTTAAGAAAATATCGCAAATGATTTTGAGAAATATGAAGATATACAAAAATGTCGACCCTAAACGTGTGCATTATCTAATACGAACAGACCCTGTACCTTTGCCCTTTTCCAACATAATCTCTTCACTGGCAAATTATTTTTGGTGGTGCAGCAATGCCTTGGGGAATTCGTTACTAATTGACGCTTGTGTTTTATTTAGCCCTCCTGAAAAATCATGTTGCTAGCTGTTCAGTTTTGCAACTTGCTTTTGTAAGATAGGTCAAAGTGCTACACAGAAGGTGACATTACAGCCCTTGCTGCAGTAGATTGCTTCCTTGGCATACACGGCACATTCTTTGTGAACAAATTATGTTTTAATTTCTTTTTTTTTCTTTTTTTGTGGCAGGCGATTTTTTCATGGTCCAGGTATTCACTTGGTCAAAGCTTTCCGACGTTTCCGAGCATTTATGGGTCAGAACCAGTACATATAGATTTCTCACCAAAGTAATTTAAGTTTGTCGCCACCTAATGAATGCATAATAACTTCCTTGTTGCAGTTTTTGTTTGTAAAGTTGCACGGTTAAAAACAAACACAGTAATGTGCTGACATGGGCTTCACACAGCCCAAACATACTTGAAACTTGTTGGAGCGCTCCATGTTAGTTGGATATTCACAGGAAGACATAGTGCAAGCACGAGGATCTCATTAACTCCAGTGTATATAGGTGCGTCGGTTGCCGATGGATAGCTTTGAAGAAGCTCAGTTGTTCGTTTGAACTTGAGCTCTTGGAGTGTTGCAGAATCACATCTGAATAAATCTGATTAGATTGCAGCAGCTATCCACATTTGCACGTACGGCCTCTGGGCGCCACCACCTTGCTAGTGCGAGCCAGTCGAGCGCGGTCATACTTGGCTGACTGCATGGGACGCTTGTTATGTTCCCACAAAGCTCGGATACGCCTGATAAGGAGATTGGGAGGGCACACCTCACTCTCCTGCATATGGGCATTAATTTTGATGTGATAGTTGGAATTTGTCACAGAGGTGATTTTAGAAAAAGCTACCAGATTTAGAAGATTTATACTTTACGCTGTCTTTCCTGTGCTACGCTGTAAGGGCGAGCATAGCTTCCACAGTGCTGCAGCCTCGCACTGCAGACAGCATAGTCACAATGCTAACACGGAGCTCTGTTCGACAGCAGCCGCATCAAGCTTTACATTGTAGTTAAACATAAATGTCTGCAGTCAGTCGACAGCTGCCCACATTTCCCCTGTGTGATCTGATCCACAATAATTTCTTGCCTCTCATACACTCAAGAAAAAAAATCCCATAGGTGGTTAGGATTCTAGTGGAGCTCCTTTTACTTCTCATTGTCGACTACTAGAATACCTTTACAGGTTTGAGGTCTTTCGTACCTCTTTTAACAAGTGTGGCATGCAGCATATCAAAAAAGACTTGACTACCGAAGTTGATAGTCAAACATTTTAAGCAGTGAGCTGTCGACACCTCGTCGGCCTTCTGATGCCCGGGACCCCCAGTTGTCGCACCGCGACCCCGCTTTGCACACCGTTTTGGGCATCGCTGTGGTGCTGAAGCGCATCACGGATGGTGTGCCTACATCCTCATTTCTGTCTCGATTCGTGCTCGATGACGTTGCACGTGTCAAACTCTGCCTGCTGTAGTCCTGTAGGTCACACAGCAGAAAATATGAGTTTGGCAGACAACTATTCTGCTGTAGCTCACTCTGCAGCATGATAATCAACAGAAACCTCACAGCCTCAGCTGCCAATTTCATCCACTTTGTGTTCTTCTCTGGCACTTTTACGGACAAGTGCCAGGATCGCAACTGATGTGGCACCTGGCTCCTGTGACATTTTGTTTACCATTTTCAATGCATCATTTGAAGATGCATTCCAAGCACCATAGCAGTGATCATAGCATCAAGTTGTTTTGATGCATAAGGCCCCAGTTCTCTTGAAAGATTTCAAATATTTTGGTGACATGTGGCCACTTCAGGCATGCATGGTCATTGCTTCCATGAACTTCGAGTCACTGTTCCCGATGATCAGTTTATGAAATAAGAAAGTCTGCAAGACTTGTGCCTCTCACAGTCAGAGCTTGTACCGTTGCGCATTACAAGTAATCAAATTACTTGTAATCGATTACTTTTGGAGTAATTTTGTAATCAGTTGATTACTTTTATTAGGCAGTAATCACAAGAGTAATCTGATTACTTTTTGAAGTAATAAAATTACTTGTAACCGTTACAATTTTTCCACGGGACCCCCCCCCCCCCCCGGCACACGCCTTTTGTTTTATGAAATGACAAAAATAAAATTTGCTTTTTTTTTCGAACGGAAAAAAGAAAGATTTTTGCGGAGCTGTAGGAAACGAGGTCAATCTCTTTCTATGTACAGTTTGTGTGGAATGTCCGTTTTTTTTTTTCGAGCTGGGACTGGGAGTGGGAAGCCCCAGGAAAGCCCCAGTGCATGACAAAGGCCATTCAGGGCGAAGTTTGAGGAAGCAGAATGTAGCTTTGTGAGTCCTTCGTTCAAACTAGCCCCTCACGCACACACACACAGAAATAAAAAAATAAAAAATCCTGCTTAGGGTACCTACTCGCAGCCTGCAGGAGAACCAGAACCGAAGAATGCCTAAAGCGGATGCAAAATATAACAAAGGCCGTTGAAATATTTCCCCATTTCCCCTACGTGGTCTTTGTGACAAGCAATGTTTCGAGTTGAGAAGTGGTCGGGGCGATCTCTTCCGCTAATGGATACTACACATGATCCGTTTCAAATCCTGGAGCTGCTGCTCTTTTGTATAACATGCGAGCTCATCCACATGTGAATAATAAAATGAGCGACGCAAACTTTGAGCGACAACCCTTGCTCAAGCTTAACAAGATCTAGAACCCCCTCCGCTCCCCCCCCCCCCCAACACACAGACACACACACACACTGGCGAACGCCCAAATCATTAAACGTCTTCAAACGAATTCTATACTTGTGTCCGCATTGTGAAGGTGCAGCGACCACAAAGAGGGAGCCAGTTTTTCTTCTTCAATACTTGTGCAAATGTGAAATATAGGTTGGAAGTAGTTCATTGTTATGAGCGCTAAAGATGTGTCTTCACAGAATAAAGTAATCGGAAAAGTAACGATTACTTTTTTAAGTAATGTCCAATTACTTTTGCCGTCGAGTAATCAAGTAATCTAATCGAATACTTTTTAGCCAAGAGTAATAGTAATTGTAATCGATTACTTTTTTTTAGTAACGTGTACAAGACTGCTCTCACTTGTGTTTTAAAGAGTTTTCACGTAAATGAATACACGGAATCAGTAAACTGCACCTAAACAAATCATGTTCAGCAGTCTTGTGTCACTTGCTGCTTTAAGCATGACTTTAGTGATTCTGCTTCTTTTTTACTCGTTCTTTTATTTTTCAGAGCTTGCAAATGCCTGTGAGCGATGTTCGCCTCCTTCATGAAGAGCTGCGAGAAATGGGAACGCAAAAATGCAGAAATCGCAGAACGTCGGGCAGAAGGTATGTAATAGTTTTTTACATTTGATGTAGATATGGAGCAGGAGCAATGTTTTCACTACAATCTTTCGGCAGAGCATATTGTCACGAATGACACGTGACGAGGCAGGAAGTAACTTGAGGAAAATAAATGTTTAATGGGACGAACTTGTGCCCAAAACGAAAGAGAAAAACTACGTCGTGGGTGTCGAGTCTCGGCGTACAGCAGGGTCAAGCGCAGGTGATAGACTGACTGGCTACGCGGGACTCCTTTTATAGCCGCTTCACTTTCTGGAATATTCCTACTAGAACATTCGCCACTAGAACAAACAACAACATTCTCGAATTTTCTAGGACGAAGGATTTTACGAGTTAATAAAAAGGCAGCAGCCGGTCCCGGGATTCCAACCCGGGACTTCTGCGTAGTAGCCAGGTGCAGTGTCCACTTGGCCACCGCACACATATGCGGCAATATGAGATAATTTGGTGTAGTAGGAAGAAAGTTTTCTCTAATTATAATTTTCTGAGCATATGAGATGATTTTATATGGTAGAAGCTATGTAAATATCAATTAAAAAATGGCTTTAGGTCCAGTTTATGATGAGCATGTGAAAGGAGCAGACCGGAGCGAAAACTAGTGGCATATTCGACTGGCCGCTTTTCCAGCATTTTAGAGCAGCCTGGAAAGCCACTACGCATTGGGCTAGTTTAAGTCAGGCGCTCCAAGTACATTCTTCAGTACTTTTAGAGTGCTCTGAAAGTGCCGGCTGGCTCCGTCTTCTAAGTCGTTGCGTTGCGAGGTTGCCGAGTGTTCAGCTGGCACGCCGTTCCTCTCGCTGGAATTTCGAGACACTCGCAGATCCAATTCAGAGGATATGAGTGCTGGAAAGCGACCAGCCGAATATGCTATAGTAAAAGTAACGTCATCGACAGTATTCGTGACACTTGCCTGACATTCATGCTCAGAGTTGCCGAAGATGTCATCCTAGTTTTTATTGTAGTAAAACAGAAAAAAAAATATTGTCAGTGTAGCACACTGTGAGGAAGGCCATCTCCACTGTTTTCACGTTGGAAAATAGCTGTTATGAGGAAAGAATGAAGGAAGGGCATATTTAAAAAAAAAAGTCACGCCCCTACAACTTTTTGGGGTTCAGAGATTGCGTTGTGAGTGCATGCTAGCTGCTTTCAAAAGAATTAACTTTTATGTGAGTGAGCTTTTCAACATTCTTATCTGGGCTGCACGGGAAGCACCCGCTAGCTCAATTCGGAATGCCTACTGCCATCTACCACTCCTTTTGTGCACAGCCTATATAGCTTTCATTTCGTTGGGTTCAGATCAGAAACCTTCTTTGGAGAGTGCATCTCCGTTACAACACATAGTCGACTGTAGTCAACGATGTTGATTATAGAAGTAACCCTCAACAGCCTTTTCTGAACAAACCGGGACTTGCATTACAACTGAAATCGTTCTGGTTTCTTCTAGCCTGAAAGATGAAACTGAAGACATAGGGGGCTTCATGGTGAGCAAGTCGCTCCTGAAGATGGTGGAGCTGGGCCCTACAAAGACAGCCACATCATATGCCCGGGAGCTGCTCCGCCAGATTTTCCAGGAAGAAGAACTAATGGGCAAGTCCATCTCTGGAAAGCAGTCAAATGCACACAAGGACAAGGACGCAAAACCACAGCTTGATCAGTCAGGGTCAACGCTGTCAGTGAGTGAGTATTCCTTTTGCAGTTTTAGGTATGAAAAATGGAAATGGTTTCTGCAAACTATTTCCTTAAAGAACACGACACCCCCAAAATATTTTTAAAATTTTTTGCCATGCGATTTAATATGGTGTCAGAAGACTACTTAATCAATACATTGCTACAGCGTCACACATACTTCAATTGAAGTAAAAAATTGCGGTGGCTTAGCTCGGCTATGCCAGGATATACGTAGCGTGAGCTTATGCGCACAAAATGAGAGGCGCTATCAAGTGGCTCCGGTGCAGCGTCAGACTTGGCTACTGCGCAACGGAGGCGGACAGCTGGGGACGCGGCGGCGCCAGTGCGTCTGCCGCGGCTATGACGTCTCAAATGCGAAGACCGGCGAGGCGCGCGCGGTGGCGCGGAGGCCGCGCGAGCGGTGGCGGCTCCTTGCTCCGGCACGCCAGTTGTGCGCCGTGTGACGTCACTGCTCCTCGCGCTTGCGCAGCACGGAGCACGGCTCATTATGAGAGCCACGCGAAACTGCTTAACCTCGGCCAGTGTAGCTCACGCTACAAAAAAAATGCAGCTGCTCGAAATGGGAATTGAGACTAGACTGGGGGAGGAAGAGTAAATGTAGAGGATTAGGGCATTGCCGGATGTCACGTGGCAACACCCAACTGCATTTTCCTTTTTTTTTCCTTTTTGCCCCCTTCATTTTTCTGGTTGGCGAGGCAGATGAAAAATTCGCTCGTTGCACGAAAAATGCGAAATTCAAGCATGAGGTGCTTGACGTTTGTGCGTTTTTGAAGCACCTACCAATCCGTGTTCGTAAGACGAGCAGGAGAAACGACGACGACTCGGCGACGTCTTTGTGTGAATCACCTTGGTGGTCGGGCGTGTCGTACGGAATAAATCCTCATTTTTTTAGTGGTAAACGATTTCTCTTTTGACGCTAGACAGACTCGCTGGTACCGCGAACAACACTTCTGAAGTAGAGGTCCCACGCCCATCGTCTGCCGCCATCGCTTAGTTCGCTTCGTTCAACCTACCCACGATACAATGCCATGCTGAGAATGCACAGTGTTCTTCCGTTTTTCTGTGCAACTTTTTTTTCAATCGACATATTTGCAGTTTGTTAGAAGCCCCCCCCAAAAAATAGGGTATCCTATTTTTATATTTTTAATATTGAGTGTGTGCCTTCGATGGCCCATGACTTTGATTATATTTGGTGTGTTGTCTAAACCAGGGATCTCAAACACGCGGTCCGCATGCGGCCCGCGACTCGCTGGGATGCAGCGCGCAGTCAGAGGGCTACGAGTCCCGGTTTCCCTGTTTTGCGCGCTACAAATGGCATGCGCCATCTTGATCTCATCCATTAATTTTCACAGGAAAGGTAGCTCCGCTTTTTTCCTGTGGAGCTACTTTTTCGAGTTTTTAGTTTTTACTAATCTCTCTTCATTTTCCCATTGTTTTGCTTTATTTTTTGCTGCTCAGCTTTTTGTAATGCACATCAATTCCGCCACCAGGCTGCAAGCGCGAGCTATTCGTTGAAGGATGCATCTCGGCTGCGCGAATCTCTCTCGGTCAGCAGGAGCAACTGCCGAAAATAAGGCTACAAGCTCAAAATTCTCACCTTCAAAAAACAAAAAAATGCCACCATTAAAAGACAAGTATGGGTGTTGTGATATAAATCGTCAGGAAAGCAGGAACTGCCAAATTAACTGATTGTTTTTCTGAGACACGTTAATTCCTGTGTGAATTGAGCAACGGGAATGACAGTGTACTTGATCTCTTGTTCTGTTCAAAATGCGAACACGTTGGCAGGGCGGTGTCACCTTAATTATGGTTATCACATCAGGTCAGGGCCCAAAGTACTCATATAAACAAATCATATCTAAAAATGTCACTGGCCAGACTGAGTTTTCAAAAAGCATAGAGCACGATGTCTCTTCTTTTTTATATTGTTTGACCCCCCCCCCCCCGTCTAACGTTGGCCCTCGGCCTTCCCGGTCTGGGCTATCTGGCCCCCACGCTCAAATGAGTTTGAGACCACTGGTCTAAACTATAGAGAACTGTACGGGACCACGGAGAAGAGAGTGAGCGCGACTCTAACTGGCCAGTTTTCGATCGGCGGTAGTAGGGCGAAAAGAAAACAAATTTCGAGCCGCAAATTGTGTTCTTGGTAGTTGGGTTCTCATGTGTCATGTACAAATAAAAACCTTGGCGAGCATAAACAGCCTGTCATTGTCCCTTTAAGCACAAGCTGTGAATATGTGAAAACTATTCTTTGCATAATCTTCTTAGTGGAATTTCCAGATAAATTTCTCTTCATGAAATTTTTTAGTCTTGGTATGCAGGAGCAACTTGGCTCCCGCATACCTGCTTGTTTTTTCTAATTGTTTTCCCCATTAGTTATCCATCGGAAGTTTCATCCACGCCAAACTTGCTTTTGACCATTGGTTCATATGAAGGGCGTGAAACTCGGGATACACCAGCAGCAACTTTGTTCAAGTTAACAGTTGCACATTTTGATGCATTCGAATTGCCGGGAGCTCGTCGAAATACACAAGAGTTGAACTGCATGTTAGCTCAACATGCAGGTCCCGTTCAATTGTGCTCATATTATCTGCTGTATGAATTATTGATATCGAGCTACCTTGATGTGTTGATGGGACCAATTAACTGTGAACTCTTAATTGATGCAGCATTATTTTAAATTTTTGTTAATGCATACATGCAGATGAAAGCTTGTTTTTGAGATTTAGCAATTTGTAAAATCTTCGTCTATGCATTTTCAGAACACACTTGCAACAAGTACAAGTATACCAAGGAGTCGACGGTGAGGACATCCCTGTCCTCTATGCTGAACAAGCTTCAAGCAAACCATATGTCCCCCCCCCCTAGATTCACTACATTTCAGTAGTGGGAAATAAAGGTTGTATAAATATTGCTTCTTTTGTTTAAATTCATGATATAGGAATATCTACCTTATACCAGGGACTCAAACCGAAAAATATAACGTTTCGGTTACGGTTACGGTTACCGCTTCCTGTCGATAACGGTTTCGTTTCGGTTTTTTACGGTTTTACTTTTTACGGTTTCGGTTACCGGTTACACGTCTTTAAAAACCGGTTTATTTCGGTTTTTCCAATAATTTGTCTAATTGAAATGCTAGACAGCCGTTTTATAATAAACGGTTTAAAGTAGTCCCAGATATCCAACAACGTGAAATTCAAGAACTTAGAAACGTCTTAATACTTCTAATTGGTCAAAAGTTGCACACGTTTCTAGCTCCGACGCTTGTTCACTACATCTACTTATATTACATAGTTTGATACCCGAGCATACATGGTATACCTCCGCTACTCGGGGATCATCGCATTCTATATAATAAAAATTAAAATAAACATCCCTAATTTGTTGTTCGGCAGCGTTTGTAAACTACCCTAAGAAAGTTCCCACTGGGTGCTGGAAGAACCATTCGCACCTTCGCGTCGCTATAGTTTATTTCAACCTAATACATGCAGACGAGTCTTCGCCCACACTGAAGGAAGGAGCAGAACTATAGCCATCCTCTAGTAAAATACTGCTAAGTGGAATAAAGTAATAAAATTGAGAGCTGAGCTAGTTGGTGAAAGTCAAACATTATGTAAATGCAATAGCCCAAAACAAGGAAGGCTGAAGAGAGGAACGAACAACACATTAACAACACAGAAAGCTGTAAAAATATGATATGTGTTGTTCGTTCCTTTCACTAGTCTTCGTTGTCGTGCAATGTTACACCTACGTATTGTTCGCTATCTCCAAGCACTTGCCTATGGTTATCGAAGCGCACGTCTCTCACTGGTCGATTATGTGACGCTAAAAAAATGGTGCATTTATATATAAGAAAAAATGAAAGAAGGTGCGGACGCAAAAAATTTAAATGAAGTCCGGACGTACCTCATGTATATAAATGTATATATAAATTTGACAATATGCAGATCAATGAACAGTACTTTACCGAATGAATCAATGTTTTACGAAACCGCCAAAAGCCAAAATAAACGGCGGAGCTAGGATTTGAACTCTGGGCCTCCCAATGTCCGGTCGGATGTAATTCTTATATTATACTATATTATATTTATTATACACGCCGCGGGCTACTTGGCATTTTAAACTTCTCTTTATGGCTCTGGATTTTTACCTCTCCGTCCACCTGTTTGAAACAGTTTCAGACCAAATTCCTCTTACACTCAATTGACTTACCTTTCTTCTGCCGACAGAGCATGGGCAGATGTCTCCGGAGTCGGTTTTGGAGTACTTGTAGGGGACTGTGCGCAGGCAATCATAGCCCCCCTGCCCCTCTGCCGAGGCCAATATACCTCAATGGGAAGGACTCGCTGTGTTCTGGGGCACGTGCATTGGCGTGAAAGGGACTCTTCTACACACGGACAACACAGCTTTGGCTCTAGCGCTGCACCGCGACCATGGACGAGCTTTGCCTTGGGCTATTGCCAGTGCCGTCTCTCTTATTTTCCTTAAAAAGCCTCTGACACGCCAAAAAAATTTTTTTTTTATGCTAGGCGTTGAAATGGCATATCAGGACATCACAAAAAAAATATTTCACTATAGAGTTGCGTAGTTTTTTTATAAAAAATAGAAATACGAGGCCCAATTCAAAGTTCCCGCCGTGCACTGTGACGTAACAGTGTACCGCAAGGTGTCGGGGCGGTCAGAAGGGAGGCCTCGCCGGAAGTCACGTGAGTTGTATCGCTCCTCGTGCTTACCGCGAGCGCGTGTAATATTTTTTTTTAAATATTTTTGTTATTCTCCGCATTTTCACGAGCGATCCAAGCAGACAAGGTTTCTTTTATTTGCTTTTCATCGCTTAATGTTGCTGTAAAGGTAGAAGAAGCGGAGTCAGTGAATTGACGTGATTAACTACAATGCCTAGAAGGTGCTGTGTGAGGGACTGCCCCGGTATTTCACAAACTGAAGAAGAGATCACACTGCATGCATTTCCGAGAGACATACATCGGCCGCATTTGCACCTAGTAAACAAGTTCTACTCATGTTCTAGACAAATACGTACTTTGTGCTGGACGTTTACTTGTACTTGGTACACAAACCAGTTCGTATTCTTTAGACGGCAGGCATCTTTAGCCTGGAGAGTATCCGATGATTCAACGACCTCGGTGTCTGAATCTTCAGCAATGCGATCGGGCGTGTCGTATGCTAGCAATCCTAATTTCTGCAAGCGTTCTAAATTTTTTTTCAAAACTTGATAGCTTGTTTTGCGCCCAGTATAGCCCTGTATAATCGGACTGACGGCATGCACTCGTACACTGGCTTGTACTCGCAACGCTTTCATCATTGACCTCCATCACGTCGATCCACTGACTCTTCGTCCTCAAATTTTACAGCACGCAAACGAACCAACGGTGCAGCGATAAAGAGCTAGTGGAACTGAAAACTTCGTTTTCTACAATCGCTCGTACAAAAAGCAGAATAAAAAAATCAGGCAGAACCCATCCTTTGGGAATGATTATCTACGTTAATGCGAATAGCATCAAACGGTGCGGAGTTATGCGCGTTCGTCAGGTGGCCGGCACACTCTAGATACGCCAGCCCACTCTTGAGGCGATTCTAAATTTGTTGACACTTTCACAGCCCTGCGCACGATCTCCGCAGCCCAGCACGTGCGTTTGTGTCACTTAGGAAGGCGAGCAAAGCACGCGCCATACGCACAAACACTCAAAATGGTACCGACCAGACTTTCTGGCGTCTCAGCTAGTCTCAACCAACGGTACTCTAAACGGTTGTTTATATCTTTACCATAGGACGCGCTTTACAGCGCTGTCACAGCTACCGGTGCGCGCGCGTTCCATGCACGAGGGCTCATTCCGCTCTCGTGAGGCTGAGCACGGCCGCTACATCACCCTCTCCCGAGCGCGGGAGAGGCTGAGCTAGCCTATGGTAAAGATATAAACAGCCGTTTAGAGTATACCGTTGGTTGAGACTAGCCTAGACGCCAGAAAGTCTGGTCGGTACCATTTTGAGTGTTTGTGCGTATGGCGCGTGCTTTGCTCGCCTTCCTAAGTGACACAAACGCACGTGCTGGGCTGCGGAGATCGTGCAGAGCTGTGAAAGTGTCAGCAAATTTAGAATCGCCTGAAGAGTGGGCCGGCGTATCTAGAGTGTCCGATTACCTGACGAACGCGCATAACTCCGCGCCGTTTGATGCTATTCGCATTAACGTAGATAATCATTCCCAAAGGATGGGTTCTGCCTGATTTTTTATTTATTTATCGACCCGCGGCGTAAGAGGTTAGATAGCCAGATAGATACATAGACAAAAAGTGCGTGAAGTAGCCAAAGAATGCTATTCGCATTAAAAAAACAAAATCTTAGGCACGGTCGCGGAGAGCACGAGGAGTGAAACTCACGAGACTTCCGGTGAACCCACTTTTAGTGACGTAGGTCGATGCCTCCCTTCTGACCGCCCCGACACCTTGCGGTACACTGTTACGTCACAGTGCACGGCGGGAACTTTGAATTGGGCCTCGTATTTCTATTTTTTATAAAAAAACAACGCAACTCTATATTGAAATATTTTTTTTGTGATGTCCTGATATGCCATTTCAACGCCTAGCGTGAAAAAAAAATATTTTTTTGGCGTGTCAGAGGCCCTTTAATAAATATATGCCAATAAAATGGGTACCGTCGGTCATGAGCCCCGCCTACCTGCCGTTGCGCGCTTGACACGCGATGGCGAGCCGGCGGGCCATCGAGCCCTCGCGCTCTCGACGCGAGACATCTTTTTCTTCTCGTGCTGAGGGCGGCGGAAGAAACGTCCGAAGGGCTTCCCGAAGTTTTTCAATAAACCTGAATAAACAAAAATATGAGGAAAAATGGCAATGGCAATAGCCCAAGGCAAAGCTCGTTCATGGCCGCGGCGCAGAGCGAGAGCCAAAGCTCTGTTCTCCGTGTGTAAAATAGTCCCTTTCTCGGCAATACACGCGCACCACAACACCACGAGTCCTTCCCGGAGGTATATTGGCCTCGGCAGAGGGGCGATAATTGTCTGCGCACAGTCCTTAACTTCTACGCCGTAACCGACTCCGGAGGCATCTGCCCATGCGCTGTTGGGTACCGGAGGGAGAAGGGAGCGGTTAACAGTGCGGCAAAGTCTGCCAAACACGCAGAAGAAAGGGAAGCCACTTGAGTGAAAGAGGAATTTGGTCTCAAACTTTGTCAAACAGGGGACAAAGAAGAAAAAAAGCCAGAGCCATAGAGAGAAAAGTAAAATGCCAAGTAGCCCGCCGCCCCCTGGAGCGCCTTGAGGGGAAGCGGGCGCTCCAGCGAGCGAAGGACACGAGGAATGGCTCGGAGCCGTTCTGTGGTGTGCGAAATGGTGTCATCGGCTTTGTCGAACCTGAACCCAAGAAAACCTATGCGTCGCGTGGGCTCTGCTCGTGTCGCTTAGGCTTAAGCGAAATCCCGACCACAGAAAGTCCTCCACGAGGAGGCGCACCGTAGACGCAACTTCTCTGGGTCGGGATGAGCGCACAAGAAGTTGTCTACATGAGATCAAGCCCAGAGTCCACGCGCGCGTATTTCCCTGGAAATGGCTGTTGCCAAGAGCTGCATGTAAAACGGAGCCGGGCGTATCACGAAGGGCATACGGAAAAAACGGCAATAACGGCAGCCTACTCTAAATGTGGTCACATTACAGGAGGTGAAATGAGGCGTGATATGGTAAAAGGCCTTGGCCAGGTTGAGCTTCATCATATGCGCTTGGGGCGGGAACGGGTTTACTTTGATGGCCTGCGGTAAGGCGGAACTGGGTG